>CAJFCO010000046.1:3266487-3342427 GCA_904066015.1 Synergus gifuensis | reverse complement strand
AGTTGCACAATATACTATTCCTATAGACATAATTTTAAACTAAAGAATCTCTTAGTTAAATTCACAAAGTAATGTCTCAGTCAATATTTTAAGGAATGTCTGACTATATCGTACTTGCTCTACTTGTTTTTTTTCGTTTGTTATATTTTAAAACTAGACATTTTAAAAATAATTCACATAATAATGTGCCAGTAGAAAAATGTCCTAGAAAGTGAAACCTATATGGTGTGTCTGACTAAACTGCCCTTGTTCTACTTATAAAATATTTTCATTTTTTGTGTTGTGTCTGACCATATTCTGGGGTTTTTACTTAAACTACTTATTATCATAAATAGAAAGGAGAAATCTGTCTTACAAAATAATTGTTTTGAGCAATTGACCCAAATATTTGATACATATTAGAAGTTACAATTATTATTTAATTGCGTTGGAATAAATCGGTATGAGAGTTATTTAAAAATTCAATTTCTCGTTCAAGTACCGTTAGCAAAGCGACGACGAAGGAGCAGTTATCTACAGCTCTAAGGACATCTCGGGGTTCGTGACGTTGGTATCGGTGCTAGAGACCTTTCTCGGGTGGCATTTAAGGGGTCGTTGCGATGCGATAATGAGAACGGGCGCAAAGGGTGGGTGTGCAAAGACACCCAACCGACCGTTTCTCTCCACTAGGATGGAAGCGAAAGAGAATGAGAAGATGCGAAAGACAAAGAGGAAAGAAAGGGGTGGGAAACATTTGACGTGGGAGAAACCAGGGAAAACTCCACAAGGGTTAAAGCCTCGCGAACTAAGAAGAAGGGCTTTTTAACGCCTGTTTTGCATAGATTTGAATAGATAAGGAAGGCGGGAAAGTATACGCGAATTAATTTAATATGTATCTCAGGATCCGGCCGAATTTCGGCGAGAGCTAACCGGCTTTTGGGAGTTTCCTGGGCTTTAACTTCTAATGCCTCTTAAACTTCAGACTCAGTGCCAGTAAACAAAATGTATATTAATGCATTCCTCTCAACGCTCTCTCATTTTCAAAATATGTGAGGAACTAAGTTTTATTTTTGAGAGATTAATAATAATAATGTGCCTTTTTTAAAAATGTTGAAGTTTTTGTAATGAATATTTTAAAATGACTTTTACTTTTGAATTAATAGAGTATGTGAAAGGAAATGTTCCATATGACCTTACATTATCGCCTCCCAAAGTGGTGGGACTAACACGTTCTGAACAAGTTGCTCGATAATACATCATCCCTTAAACTGAGGGTCCCCCTGGTACACCGAAGGCAACTAACCCTAGGGCCGTAACGCTTAAGCTTAACATTTCTCACCCCTTAAAGGGTGCCAGTTCCTTCTTGAACCCTTTCTCTCTCACTCCCTTTCTCTCTCTCTCCTCCTTTTGCCTTTCATCTTACTCTCTCACTCAACAGCCCTCCCCTCATTAGTCTTCATTTGTTTTCGGAATTATCGCCCCCGCCTAAAACCGGCACGCGAGTTCTGCCAAAGGGGTGGCCAACTGTTATGTAGAGTTTATTAAACTGAAAATATGTTACGTCCTCCCTCAAAATATACACGATATTCTCCCTCCTTTTCTTTCAATATTTGCGCTGGAAAAAAAATTCCAAGCAACTGATAATTAAGTAAATCAAATAGAAGAATTTTCTTTTAATAAATATTTATTTATTCAAAAACAGAAGAACTTCAATCCTGAAAACTTGATAAATGGACTCTATTTCAAAAATGAAGTATTCCATTCAAACCGCACTCATTCAATTTGCCAAAGCTTAATGAATTTCTAAATGGAATTTCTGCCTCTAAAAGAGATAAAGGGATTCAATATCCCAAAACTAATTGAAATCCAAAAGAGAATTTCAAGAACAGAAAGCTCCAGGAATCTAAGCATCTGAAAGTTGAGGTTGAGTCGCTGTAAACTTGAAAGCTAAGGAGCTTTTCGATTTTCCTCGTATCTTATTGTTTTCTTAATCCTTTCTTTCACTCTCTTTTCTGTTTCTCTTGGATTTAAAACCAGAGGGCCATTGGGATGCCGGCACGGCAGAACGAGAGATAGTGGTGTTGTCGTCCCTGGCAGTCCAGCTTAAAGAGAGCTTAAAAATTTCCCCTCCAGCCCCTCGCGAGCTTTTTCATCCCCCCTGAGTCGAACCACCGCAGCCCCCGCGAGGAGAGCTTTGCGGCCAACCAATCCGGCAGGCCGCAATCTCCGCCCGCCACGCCCACGCGCCAGTGACTCCGTGTCCATCCCCTCCCCCAATTTCCCCAGCTTTTTACCCCTATCCCCCCACCAAAACTACCCCCGACTCCAACTCGTCATCCCTCTTCTCACTACTTTCATCTCCGTCTCTTCCGTATCCTCCGTTATCCTTCTTGCCTCCCACCTGACGTTAGCTTCGCAACTTTTACGGTATTTTTAAACTACCCTTGCAGACGACACATTGATCAAGTTTTCTTAAAACCGATATCTGAGGATTGTAATTGGAGATTCTCGTTTCGCTTTTTATGGAGATACTGAATTTAAATCACTTTGTTTTATCCCAAATACCTCATTTGCTATTTGAATTACCCAAGAGCAGATTCTTACCCTGAATATTTTCGATTCCACTATTTTTTTAATAAAAATTCCAGAAGTTTTTTACTTTCGCAATGTTTCGCAATGTTGCTCTTGTGGTAAAGAAAACAAAATTGTCAATTAAAATAAATCCGGCATAATTGACAGCATATATTGAAATTCCGTACATATTTATTAGACAAATGCTAAATTACTATTTGTGTTAGGATATTGGATCACTATTCTACGAGAGTAGACTAGATTCAGTTGAATCGCTTGATTTTCTAGTGTCAATCAATCTACGTGATTTCCATGTATAAACACGATATAACTGATAACAGAGTAGAACTTGTTCATAAATATAATGATCCGTTGGCTTAATATCCAATTTAAATATTTTGAATTGGATAATTCACTTTGAAATTAGAATCATGAACATTTATAAATGACAAATAAAAAAGTAAACTTTCAACAACGTAACGAAATTAAATGCTTCGGAAAGAGAATTGGGAATAAAGTTTCCTAAACCTCACATTATAGAATCCATGTAAAATGTGGAAGTGGATGAGGTGGACGAAAATACCTAGTTACGAGTTTTTTTCCATTACGCAGGTTTGCAACACCTGAGTCTGGAGCAAGGCGGTCAAGGGTGGGGTGGTTTGCCCAGAGGGGGACTTCCCCCACACTGTCTTCCACCACCTCCCGGTCATCACTCGCACACTCACCCTCCTCCGGGGGGAGCCTCGGCCTTCAACCCCTTCCACCATGCCATTGAACAAAGATCTCCTAGGATGCAAGGACCTGCTAGTACCGGTAAGGAATTCTCAAACACGTAACACCTTTACTTCTCAGAGAAACCTGACATCAAAATAAAATTCCTCTCTTTGAATAAAATGCATAAAAAAAAGTACTTTTCACTCAAAATCAGCTTCTTCTTATTCTGTAAAGTAAAAGTTTATTACAAAAAAACCTGGACAATATTTTAAGGGATGCTTTTGTCTAGGCCCTTATTTTTAATAATATCAATTTTCCTTTTACAGAATCACCTAGAAATGATTTAGGACCCATTAGTGTTTCTGTGAGAGAAGCAACACCAACTATTTCACCTGGAAATCCAGGACCAGGTCTGCTGACGACAGCTTCGGCTGCAGCACCAACACCACCAGCAGAACCAACAACAGCAACTAGTCCATCTGGACATCATCCTCACTTCCAAGGTATGTGCTATCAACTTTTTACATTATTTACTTGAATAGTTTCTTGAAACATTGACTTAATGGTAGTGAAAGCTTAAGAGATCCTCCTAATTCTCTCTCTCCTCTCTCTTTTTAACCAGGTCTTCATCTTCTAGGAGCTACCAATTCGCTCTTCGGTTCGATTTTCGCTCCTCTTCTTCCTCAGTCATCTTGGCTCTATAATCCTCTCTACCATACCCAACAATACATTCTGGAACCCGAGTGGCATGCTCTTGCTTTACGGATGGCTCAACACCGTCTCCAGAGGCCGGACCAAGCGCGCCTAGAAGAATTCAGGAAACTCAGAGCCAACAGTGGAAGTCCAGAAGGTAGTTCCAAGGAAGAAAGACGACAAGAATCGGAAGATCAGGAAGCACGTGAAACTGAGAGTCCTGAAGGAAGTATAGAAGTAGACGACAGGAATGATCAGGACACAAAAAGCCGAGCTAGGAGTGAAGAGTCCCTTCAGGAACAGGAGTCCCCTAGAATGTCTCCAGTCAGAAGTGACCAGGATGATACCACTTCTAGGGATATTTCTGATAGAGAAGCTTCCATTCGATTAAGACCTAGTTTGGAGAACCTTAATGAGTCTGAGGTTCATGATCAGGATCAGACAACTGTTTCTTGTCGTGGTGATTTGTCGGTGAAGATCAGAGTTGAGGGAACTGTTGATCTCAGCACTAAAAGGGGTCAAGATAAGGAAAATGTGGGTCAAGATCTTACCACAAGGAGGAAGGAAGATGACATGGAAACAGACAGAGAACCTATCAGATCGAGGAGGGATAGAAGCCCTAAACCACGACAAGTTTGGCGACCTTATTGAGATGGCAGAATCAATTCAGTTTTCAGAATTTAGAAACTAGGTGAGGGAAGATGGATTTTGGAAGGAAGATGTTGCTTCTTTTGAAAATATTGATTCTCTTACGAAATGACCTTGATCTGTTGTCATTCAAATTGTAATAATATCACATTTCCTCTCGCAGGAATAAAGAACAATCCGGTGGTGATGTGAGCTTGTGAATTATCAATTTATCCTTGGTATCCTTGATTTTTATCTTAAACCGGAAAGACAAGAACTCGAGGACTAACCAGGGTTTAGGGTTGAGTAGACTGTAAATATAAATAACGTCCGTTGATATATAAAATAGAATAAGAAACTCTATTAAAAGCGCTCTTGTCTCATTCCCAATTTTTCTGAGTCGATAGTTTTAAATTTGATGAGTGTGTGGTTTATGAATGTGGAAGAAATGCGAATTGTTTGAGATGGTGTGACACAACCTGACTTTGCAGAAGACGTTTGTTAATTCATGTCAAAGTGAAAAGGGAGAGAAAAGAGAAAGTCAGAGGAAGGATGAAAATAAAAAAATGTTTGTTTAGCAATCCTGTAAATAAATGTAGATGTATACGATTTTGTCAGGTTGTCTTTGAGAATGAAGATCTAGAAAATTGTTTCTGGGGAAAGTTTGACGTGCAATGTTCTTTGAAATCCTTGTATCGAGATTTGAATGCCTTCTCGATTTTACGTTCTTAGACATTCGTTTAAGAAATAAATCATCAACTGTTTACGTACACAATCGAATAAATATCATTCGTTCCAAATACTGGGTCAGTTTGCATAATACAGAACCTGTGTCAAAATTTCCTTTATTCCTTAGAATTTAAAGTATTAAACTAAAGAAAATGACATTCAGAAAACAAGTGAATATCACATTTCACTTTATTAGACAAATACAACATATCACAGAGATATTTCCCCTGCGAATTGTACTAATCTGACACGCTGTCATGCACTGATTGATTAATCACTACTCGCTGATTAGTCAAAACACAGGAACGCGTGTCATTGGCCGCAAATTGCCAATCCTGTCTAGTCGACAAGTCTCAACCTGTGTAAGGGATGAAGTCGAAGTGTTGCCACAAACCTAACTCATCGTAACCTGACCTCGCGAACAGGCCAGATGCACCAGATTCAATAATTCGCCTCGATTACAATCGAGTGAGCTGCACCGCACGTAAAAACGCCAAGTCCGATATCCAGTCCCTGGAACTGGAAAGGTCGTATGATTGATGGAAAACACAAAGCTTTATTGGCCACACGCGCAGCAGAAATCGAGATAAAAAGGCCACAAACAATTTTAAACATTATTTTCCATCGTATCGAATGGAATGAGCAATAATGTCGACAGTGGGAATCGCACCAGAGAATTCACGATCATCAAAGCTGCTTTGAACCTATTGATTCCATTTCACACTTGAATGATTTGCAGAGGAATTATTTTTTATAGAAAAATATGGGCTTTTTCACTCTTTCCCAATCAAATCCTTTCTCTTCTACATTCAACCTACAGGACTTGTATCATACCCACTAAATTTCTCAGATTGAATCAAAACATGACAGAAAACAGTTTCAAAACCTAATATTTATTATCTCGAATCAATCAAAAGTTGTAACATCAAAAGAAAGCCTCCATCAAACGTCAAGCCCTTACAACAGCCTGTCAGTTTCTCTCTTTCAGAAACCACTTTTACTTGTAGCATTTCAAAATTGAATCAACTGTCGAACATTCGTCAAATAAACCCATTCGAGTGGAAAAATATCGTGGCCACGGACTACCACGATTAAAAGAACCTTCATCAACCTCTCGAAATGCATTTCTGTCTCTGGCTTCTGTGCGTGACGCTGTACTGAGGGGTCACGGGGTGAATCGGAACAGTCCGGCGAGTCTTTGTCGCTATTTTAGTGGACGCTCGGACGAATGCACGATCGATGAATCAATCCGTTTCCCATGACGTTGACGAAACAAGGGAATGGGTGACTGGAGAGGTTAGGGAGGGGGGAGGGGTCGATAGATGCGCCCCCTGCATATGGCAACAGTTCAACATTGTGGGTGCGGGGAATGCAGGTGCGGGTGTATTAAAAAGCGGGGGTAGCTGCGGTCGCGTACCAATCACCCAACAGCAATGGAGTGGGCCTCTGCGGGGTGAATCGGGAACAAGGATGGCTAGCTGGTTCCAGTGGGAAGGGATCATATATAGGGATGGTTTGTTCGGTGCCACACTGCGTCGAGCCACGCAACCCCCGTGAAATTTTAATCGTGTCGTCATTGGGATAGTTTGTTGCGATAACCCGACCCACAGGCTCGTGTAGACCACGAATTTTTCAAAAAGCGCCACCATCCACACCCGATCAATCTCTCTGTGTCCTTGCTTTCATCCGCACTGAAAAAAAGTACTTGTTCGATTAACCAAATACCGTCATCACGTCCTGTCGAATTAACACATTATTTGTCATTTTAAATCAATGTGCTCTCAAATATTTTTTTGCTTTATGGATAAATGTAAAATCTATAGGTAGCGAGAAAGTTATTAGCTCTTTTTTTAGTATGCAATGGAAGACATCGTTTTGGAATGATAAGAGGAAGGAGTGAAGAAAGCATTGCTCTAAAATGGTTGGAAAGTGAAAGAGCTGACTGAGATATTTTGTAAAAAAATATTTGATCGACCTTCCGGCGGAAGTCCGCAGTCTGAATAAGAATAACGTTTAGCACGCCCTTTTCTATTCACCGCCAATACCTTAATGTCAGTCCGCGTTACGAGTCTTTGTCTTCGATCCCCCTTTAACGTCCGCGACACAAAGGGGTTTTCGCCACCACCGCGTACTCGAGGATGAAGCTTTATTTAGCAGATGATATTTACGACTTCCAATCCTGCGTTACCCTCCAACTTTTATATTGTCTTTGGTAAAGTTACGCTCTTGGCGATGCTACAATATTTCAAGAAACGCCCAACCCTCGTGGATATCAACATCTTGGTTGTCTTCGGAGATAATTGTCCTTTTTTCTTACTCCTGAGATGTTTTTTAAAGTCTTCCCCTTAACTCTTCTTGTAAATTTTATATTTTCTACTAGGCAATAAATGAGACTTGGTTTTTAATTAAGAAGAGAAAATATGTTTCGGTCTGTAAAACTCGAATGTCAGAGAATGGTTATCTAGCCAATGGCCTTCAGCCAGACGAGAAATTTGACCCATTCTGACTTGTAATAACTATCCACTTCTGCCAATATGAGCAGACTTTTCTCTACTTTCGAGATGGAGTTCATATTTTCTGTGCTTGCTCAATCGTGAAATCTTGATATTCCACACTGTTTCTCCAGTTAATTTTTACTCAGAAATAAGACATCAGATCTCTTATATGGAGTTGTTTGCCAAAACTTATTTGTTGATTTACCAAAGCTCGAATGTAGTAATTTATCTAATTGTAAAATAAAAACAAATTCATTAATGTTCAATAATCCGTTAAATCGAGGATTCTCGTAATCGCAAAATATCCCGAACTGGAGTTGCGCGGTGTACTAAAACCGGGAGGGGAATGGTTGTAAACACTAGGAGTAAACATAATATGATGTTCGCTTCAGGCCAAAGGAGAAAAGCCTCTTCTATAGAGGTTAATTCTGCCTATTGTCGACTACATATGTATACATATATACAAAAGTCTGCTCCTTCCCTATTTATTTAATGTATTTTACCAAACCTCATTACTATTTTATCTTTCTTAATATTTCTGTAATTATTTTATCAAAAAGCGAATTTTTCTTTGAACTGGTCGATGACTGCATTTTCAAAAGTTTGAAACTCGTGGGAGTAACATCATACTAGGTTTTCCTAAATGAGAAAAGAAAAGTCTTAATTATGAGAAAGGGAACGTCTTAATTATGAGAAATCAGTTTTTAAATGAAGAGTCTAAGAAAAACAAACACGTGATCCTGTTTTTGTTGGTGAGAGACGAAGCCTAGAGTGGTTTTGGAATGGGAAGCCAAGCTCCAGTCAAGTTTCAGTAGAGTTAGAGTTCGGAAAGCCACCTTTCATTTTTCACCCTGATAAACGAATTTGTCGAACCTTGGACCTTAGACCGAGGGTAGGATCTAATTTCGAAGCCATTCCAATGGATGCGAGGTCCTGCTCTCCCGCCGATAGTCAGCGCTATCATTTATACGAATTACAACCCCCTTTTGGGTTAAGGGGTCGTTTATTATTATTAGTTTCAGGGTAGAAGCCCGTAATGGTCTTGTAATACTTTCCGGACTAGCACTTACACTCTTCCCAAACTTGTGTACCTGTCGAGAGAAAACATTAAGGCTGACATATCCTTTTTCGATAAGGTTAGCCCAAATCTCTTAATCGTACAAAGTTCAAAATTTATTTCTATTGTTATTCTATTATAACAACAATTTGTATCTTTAAATTATATAGATAGATACAGATATCGGACTAAATTATTTATTATTTACTTTTCTGAACACTTAGCACTGTGGACACCTTTTAAGGGTTTTATAAAAAAATAAAAACTCTTTGAAAAGTACAAGATCTTTTAATTAGGTGTTAAAATATCTTTTCTCCAGATTCAAATTTTTTTCTCTGCTGCGTCGTCTCTGGTGTATGTACTACTGGGAAACGAGGCAGAGTAAAGTTCGAAAAATTTCAAAGGAAGGTCCATCTCTAAGAGTCCAAGCTCAAAGTGTCGTCGAGGGTGCGAGCGATAAAAAGCATTACGTGCTACTTAGGGGATGAAGCGTTACGTTAAAGAAATTAGAGAGATAATTCCTCGGACGAATACCCAATTTACCCTTTCGTCCGCTGCCGAGCGCCCTAGCCTTATTATCTAAAGTGCTTCACTGTTGGGGGGAGGGGGCAAAAAATAAAAAGTATCCCGAAAGGAAGGGAGGTAGAAGGACAAAAAGTAAGAGGATGCCGTCCGGAACGACATCCTCGGATGCGGAGATGCTCTACCTTGATTTCTTTTTTGCTAAAATTTATTTACCGAAATATTTTAGTTACCATCTTCATAGTATCCTTTTTGCTTGCATTATACATTACATTCTTTACATCCTAACTCCCATTTCATCACCCCCATTTAATTAATAAAGAATTAGAATAGGATAGGTCCGGCAGATCTTAAATTAAAAGCTGTATAACATCAAATCGAATATCGAATCGTATTATAAATTCAGAAAATTGTTTCTACCCCCTCGAGGTGTTCCTGTCACGGATTCTTCAGACGAAAGCTTCATGTCCAAACCATTAAGCAGAAACGTTTGGCTAACCGAGACAAAAATCCGGCAACGACAATTTTTTTCTTTTGTGTCAAGGTGGGAGGATGGCTGAATTCCGTACGTGCCTCCACGCTCGACACGGACAAAAGACAAACGCCGTCGCGTCTTTCGTTTGTTTCAAGCGTCATTTGTTTGGTGGCCTTGGGGTGCGGGGTTATGGGGGTTGGGGGTAGAGGTTTGGTGTGTTTCGCTGGTTCGGGAACTGAGGCAGTTCGAAAGGGGAAAGGATGCGGGAGATATGGGGTTGCATGGTTAGAAAGGCCACATTTGAATGCCACCGGAAGGGGTGGGTGCTCTTTCATCTCGGCTTTGTCGTACCACCCCCGACTACTACTGCTACCACTTCACGAACAAGATTTCATACTTTTATCTGAAAGTGTCACTAAGGTGTCAAACAAACCCTTTTCGAATTTATTCAATATTTCACATTTGAAGATTTAAATAAACAAGCACTTTACTAAAAAAATCATAATTAATCATTAATAATTTATCATTAATCATTAATCAAATAAGGGTTCCTAGGAGAATTATCTTCCTAAAGATTTCTTAAGAAGTTTGATTGGAAATAGAATCTCTCATCTTTGGATTTAGAACTTGAAACTGTTCTGAATCAAAGATTCAGTGGAAGTGGGTGTCTTGAAAATTCAAAGAGGATGAGAGGAGTTAGCAGAAGGAAGAAAAAAGTGATTCGTCCAGGAGGGGGATTTCTTTCAGCAGAAAATAATTAAGCTTTTCTATGGAGATGATGGATTCAGTGGAACTGCCGTTCGCTCAGTCAACGTCAGAGGTCGACAATAGGTTCAATGGATGGAGCTCTCCTTTATTTAAAGTAGCTTTGTGTCCTCCCGCCTCCCAAACTCGCCTCCACCTCCGCCTTTCCTACGGATCTGGATCTGGATCAGTCAGGCCATTCTGCTGACTTCGAATCCCTAGATTGGGTGGCAGCTAATGAAAAAATAGTGTCTCGTCATCCGGGCAGCATAAATACCAAGACCTGATTAAAAGTCAAATCCCATTGATTCCCATCTGGAAAAGGTAATTCACCCCCGTTTCAGAATTCAAGACTGTCACATACTACGTCGTACTTTTCTATTTCTTTCAAATACAGATAAAAATAGATAGATCACGAGGCTCAGAAAGCTAATGATGAAATCTGGGAGGCCGACGAAGTAACAAAACAATTTTTCTGCAGCTTATAATAGCAGATCTACCCTCACTTCATCCCTGCCTACCCCTACGTCAAATAAGAACACATTACACAATGATTTGGAGCCTCTAGACAAAAGGTTCGATTGGTTCGTTCTTTCGTGCTTGGAGACTAAACAAAGACACCGTTTAACGACATTGTCGAACACCCCCAGCTGTAGAAATGTCTCTTCCAACCTCCCTGGGGAACCAGAGTCGACGGAAGCTGGATGCCGGGTGCTGCGCTTTCGTTTGGCTGGGTGGTATTATTCCGAACCATTTGTCACTCGGGCAACCCGACAACCCTTTTCGCTTCTCGACTCGGGCACCCCTCCCTCCACCCCCTTTTCCAGAACTCTGTCGAGTTTTTATAGCCGCGAATCGTCGCAATATGCCGACAAGGGACTTACTACCCCTTCTGAGGAAGTTGAGGACAGATTAAGAGGGTGCAAGGATTTTTTTTCCCTCCTTGTCTTAACGCCCTCTAAACGAAAGGATTAAACGCTACTGATCCAGATTTTTCGAATTTCTACCTTCAAGGGGGAACGCGGTGGATTTGCTGTAATCCGGCTGATTTTTCTCGTCTTTAAATGGAATTTTGTTCCTTGCACGGTTAATACTTTAGTGGATAAATTAAATTTAGATTTTATTATAAAAAAAAAAACAAAAGATTGCTGTTTGTAAAGCCGTGAATTTGACATCGAATGATTTAATGGAAAGTATTGAATATTGTGATGTGGCGACGTATGTAGAATCATGGAAACAAGACAACTGGCCTTACTTTATTAATCAGAGTCAGAGTATGATCTACCCATTCCTAAACTGACTCTGGAGCCAAGCACTGACACCAACGTGCTGGCAGTATTCCCCAATAAAAGTCAACAAAAGACTAACGATTCATCCGGCTAATGGAAAAGTCCGAAAACAGAAGCGTACACCATCCGCGGCTCTGTAGCCTCTGCTGCTTCAGCTCATAATTAAACAGACTTTTAGCAGATTAGATTCACGAGTTCGCTTACGATTCGCTGGCCCGTTCGCTGAATGTCAGAGAAATCTTTGCGGATTCTTATTTCAGAGCCTTGAAGCAAAGTGAAAGTAATTCAGTATTCCTGTTTAGAGCATACCTTCATCAAGGCGGTAATGAAATCAGCAGCTCGTCTGACCATAAAGTACTTCTACTACTTAGGTAATTAACAAAGCTTTTCATTTCGAAAAGAAATAGGTGTCTTTTTTTTTTTGTTAGTATGTAATAAAAATAAATGGAAATGGAAATCTTGTTTAGAATGTTCTCTTTTCTCAATGACCAACTCCCAAGGTTTAACTGCAGTTTAAAAAGGTTTCAAACCACGAATTAAATTAATTAGAGACATTGATAGCCTTTTGAGAAATATTCGCAAGACGAACGAGCTCTCTTCGTGTTTTCTCCTCAATTACGTCAATCCAATCACGTCCCCATGACGTAAACGGACCGACTACTCGAATCGAAGCCCTCGCTCGAGTCCTTAATCGGTCAAGTGATCGCAGAACCCCTACAACCATTCCTGATCGTTCCAGAGAGAGTCGAAGGCAGAAGAGTGGGGAGAGAGAACAGGAGAAATGGCTAATTCCGGATATTTATGTAGGGGTAAAGTAGTGGTTGTTACGAGCCTCGAGATCGCCGCTATAACCCTGGAGAGCCAGAAGCGACCAACTGACCAGAAAATTAACCCTCCAGTAGATTCGATGGTCCTGGAATAGCGGAGACGAACAGATCCTTCTCGTCCCCGATCACTTCGTTCTGAATTCGAGATTCGTCCACTGTAGCTGAACTTTGCCCTCTGGATGTTCAGACATTTGTCCTTTCTTGATCAATGTCGTCTTTCTAATCAGATCTCGAAAAGTCAAACTAAAATCAATTCATTAATTAAAATATCTTTTCGCCTTTTATAAATTAGTTTCAAGCTTCATCTCCATAAGAGTCTAGTGATTCATTTCAAATGTAACTTTGAAGAATACGCTCTCTAAAATTAAGAGCAAAAAATGTTAAAAATAGAACTTATACGTTATTTTTCTTCAAACCCACTTCCTCTCTTTCCTCGAGCTTTCGTGGAATAAAGGACTGGCTTTTGTCTCCAGAACAAAGTGAAATTAACGAAAATTAAAAACCAACGCCACCATACAAATTTCATTATTTCTTTTCACGGAATAAAGAGACGACTGTGTCCTAAAGTGTACTTATTGCACGCCCAATGTAAAAGTACCAGCACTAATTTCGCTAATGGAATTCCATTCTCTTTTCTTATCCTCTGGAATAAATTGTTTTATATTCTACGAAATTTTTCAGGTAATTCAATACTGAAAGAAAAATAATAAAAACCAGTGAAAAGTTAAATAGGCAATAAGAACAGGGGACCTATTTATGAGAAGGGAAAGCGGGGATGAGAAATTGATCGTTGGAAAGGGGATCGAATTTCTTCCAATCCGTTTGGAGATTCCCCGCGAAATAAAAGTGGGTGAGCAAAAGATTAAGAAACTGTCCTGGCGGCTGACGTTCCCCATACCAGTCCCGTAGCATGATTTTCCACGAATCATGGGACTGGAAACGTTGGGTGACTCCAGTGAACGAGAAGCTCCGAGATTTGTCGTCTCGTTTTTACTCAACCGGGATTAAACAAAAGCTAAAGCTCCTTAAACTGTGGTTTGAGTTAAGCTGGATACATACGAGGGTCTGGAGTCCACCAACTCGACTCGGTCTTTTGTCTAGATCAGGTGATCCTCTTACCCTTTAGTAACTACCGTCCCTGAATTTTTGAGCGGTATGATGAGATTTTGCGTAACGTAACTGATCTTTTCATATAAACTCTAAATCATTAATTACATTCGATTCATCATTTATAACAATTGTCCCCACTCTAATATGATTTTAAAAATAGACTCGAGCGCGAATTTTATCCCGAACAAATATCTTTCTCTTAATACGAATTCAGCTGGCCTCAAGCTCATGAATCATCCAGCTATCTTTATCCTCGCAACGCCTATGAATACAATATTGAATGGTTGAAGCTTCTCGACCGAAACGAAATGAAATCAGAGGTGGTGATAAAATCCCACTTTACGACAGAAAATTGGGAAAATCTCAAAGAATATATTTGACGACAAAAGATAAATATTAAATCGAATTTTTTCATGCACAAAACTAAATTTTTCTTCCAGACAAAATTTCCATTTCTGAATTGGAAATTCCGTATTTAACAAAGATTAGGTTAGGTAGTCTGTAACTCGTGTGGGAAAATTCAAGTCTAACTGCGGCCGTCGAGAGCCACCCGCTCCCCCACCAACAAGACGAAAAGTTCTTCTTCTCCCGAGGCTCCTAGAATCGAGATCGGCATCGGGATTGGGATCAGTGCTGGAAAGGTCGAAGGAGGCCTGATCCTGTATTTGAATACGGGACACTGTCGGAGGACTACATGCATTTTAACTACGAACCAGATGCCTGGACTCTCACGCTGCCCTGTCGTCTGGCATCGGCAAGTTTCTCAACTATCTTTACTTTGAGTAACTGAGGTAGGGGCATAAGGACAACCTCCAACCTGGACTCGAAATCAAATTGCGAGCATAACTTTCGAAAGCACTTTTCAATCTCAATAACGAATTTCCATTCCAAAAATACGATTCTTTAATATTTATAATGAACTTGTGTACTGGTACCAATAATTTTTCAATGTTCACCGAACTAAGTCTATTCAGTCGCCTTTCACATATATTCATAAAAGCAACAAGCAACTCCAGTTCATCATTAAAAGGTGTGAAAACTTCTCATTTGTCATCCGGATTTAGGGGATGAGTATAAGGTCATGAGGGGTGGTAGAAAGGGTGAGGATAGTGTTGTAGCCTCGTGGGTACCACCAGAGGTGGGTTTGGTTGGCCACGGCGTCGGTGGCGTCGGCGGCGGCTGTCTTGGACAAAATCAATACTGTGGGCACCCACCCCCTCAGTACCCCTTACCATCCCAAACCATCCCCTAAGGTTGCGGGGCAAGTCGGAGTTGGAGGTGGTGAGGGGTGGCTGCAGATGCCGCGTAATTACCACCCTCAAGACACGTGTGGCGCTCGCGCATCCTCCACACCTCACACCCTTGCATCCACATCCTCCGACCTAACCGATGTTACTCGTGGTGATGGTGGTGCAAGTACTGCCGATAGCGGTAGCTCCTCGAATATCTCTTTATTAAAAGTATAACTCGCAATATTCACCATCAGCGTTGCCTCTGGACTCTTCAACCTTTTTTCTTCTTCCCTCTTTCGCTTTTAGAGTTTGATTATGATAATATTAAGTTAATTAGAAGAGTTCTGGTTTGTTCTGCGAGTTCTGAAACTGGGATGTTAAGCTGGGTTTTGCTGAAATATGGTGTTAAAGGATATGGTATTGGATAATGGTATATGGTATATCACATAAACCATGTATATGTGATACATGTATTATGTATGTGTCTACGACTTATCGAACGATAAGATATCGGACATAGTTCTGATCCAGTTAACTTATTAGTCCAAAGAATTCAAACATCGTGGGCACCACCGAGAAAGCTCGGCTTCTGGTTTCTCTTGTTCCAGGGTGACCTCTAATAAATTAGCATTCTCGTTCTAACAAGGTCCCCCAGTCCAACACCAGGGACCACCTACAACATACCACCCTTGCCGGACATAGCGAGCATAGCTCTTCCTCGATCTCCCTTCCATCCGATCCCATGGAACGCCGTGGCGGAAACTACCCTTATTAATAATATAAGACAAACCTTTCCAGCCCTTCTACGTCTAAATAGAACAATGTTTGCTTTACAAAAGGACCTTCAGCTAACTCTAGAATTGTGATCTATCGTTCTTACATCTCTTGATAAATTATGCAATACTTAGCCAGGAATTCTATATGTACAAGTAATTCTATATATACAAGTAATAATACACGTAAATTCTATAAACTGTTAGTTTAATTTAATTAACTAATGTCAACTTTCTTTCTCTCCGAACGGTAATCCTTTTCAGACATTCAGGGAAACGACATCTATTTTCGAGATAATGGCTTCAATCACTCCCTCTTGCAGAATAGAAAGGGTTCTTCATGGGCTTGGGTGGTCATTCAACCTCTAAATCAAGCAAACAATTCTCCCATCCTCCTCATAAAAGATGAAGAGGATTGTAGTTACATACCCAGCTGTTCGTTTGTGGTAAATGAAAATGAAAATAACAATGCAATCTAAGCTTAGATATCACATCTTTTTTATTTTATTAATTCTACCAGATTTTATTTCTACTATACGCAAATATACTTGGGATGAATTCCTTATTTAGAAAAATTGATTATTATTACCGAAGCAAAAACGAGCAAATTCTCCAAGGACTTTGTGAAAGTTTGGATAAGTTAAAATGAAACCAAGGCACGTACTCGACTAATCATACCGCCATTTCCTTTAATATCCGTAGGTGGCTGCCCTTCGAAAGGCAGGATGATCCGTCGGCACTCTTGCGAGTCTTAGGGACTTCCGGTGAGGTTATACCTCCGGTAGGGACCTCACTTCCGGCGTCTAAATGTTTTAGAGATATCGGATTCGAGGGATGGAAACAAGAGAAAAGAGGCATATGTACATTATAAGTGCCCTGCGCTTCTTTCGAGGGAGCTTCCCTCTACGTACTCATACCTCTCTAAATCCCTTAAAGTATAGTCTACAAACACTGCCCATGTTTTTTAATATTTAAATCAAAACAGAATATAAAAAGAGTCTAAAGTGCATCTTTAAACTTCAAAGAGGTCTTTTTAAATTAATCTTAAAAAGAAACAGTAATAATCAGGAAGAAGAATAATTAGGAATCACTTTTCTGAATAAATATTGATAATAATACAATTGATAATCCTTTTTAGCAGATTTCAAGTATATGGAATGTGATAATGACAGAGTATAGAGAGGATTTTTGAAAAACTCGAGAAGCTGGACAAAAATAGGCTTTTTATTCGGTTATCACGATCCACCTACCACGGTCCAGCGATGGGCTGGATAGTTTCGCTCCAATCCATAACGATGTGCGTGTGTTGCGAGAGATTTGGCCAATGACAGAAGCCATCGGAAGGGTGAACTGTAGTCTGCTAAAACTAAAATGGACCACTGGCCTTTCGAAGGCCCATCGACATTGATCGCAACTATTTGCACTAACTCTAACCATTTCTCGTTCTTTTCTCATTTCCCTTACTTCACAGAATCGCGTCCTTTTATTGCACCTTTCACCCCCTTCCATTATGCTCTGCAGGGTCACACTGAGCCAGAGCATGGGTTTCCAATCTAACGAGCGGATCTACACGCCTAAACGACCCTATCAAACAGAAACAAATCTTCCTTGGAATCCTCGTTGATCCAGAGGCTGTGAAGGCAGGAGAGAAGAAAATAAAAGAGAGGAAAAGGAAAGGGAAAGCGGGAAGGAAAATCGAAAAAGTGAAAGAGTGAAAGAGTCAAAGAGTGAAAGAGGAAAAGAGAAAGATAGAGGAAGTGAGAAAAAGGGAGGAAGAGGAAGAATCAGACGGCCAAGCTGAAATGGCTCTGAAAGCGGCTTAGGGGATAGAGACACGAGAGTTGAGGTGGGGAAGGGGGTCGCTATAGTTTCTCTCGGGGGTTGAAAATGTGACGACGCCCCGCCGCCGAGATATTAAACTATAAATCCTTATCCCGCTTGGCGGACCACTAGGAACCCACGTACGTGGCGAGGATCCTGTCTCTGTCCCTGAGTACTCTGTGCTGATTCCCATATTTCTCATTCCCTGAGTCTCCTTCTCTATTTACCACGAGACCGTTACATTTTCTGAAATTCTGAAGAAAACCGACACAAAATCCTAAATTGCAGTAAAAATATGTTTTGTAACAGCTAAAATTTACTCCACTAAACACTTTCTGGAAGTTAATTGTTTCAAGCGATGTTCCGCAAAGAAGCATCTTCGCCATTAAAGAACAGAAGAAAGAATTACATATGAGAACTTTGTCCCACAGTTTTTAAGTCAAAACTCGAATCGTTTTAGATGTAGAAACGGTGGATGAAGATAAAGCCATTGGGATCATCAGCTGGTCAACGTAACCGAGTCTTGGGGAGGCATCATTGTAGGTAGGTGTTGATACTCGAGGTGTACTCGGGGAATACACATGGTTCTAAATCAGGGTTGATATCCTTGAAACAATTCGACCCTAGGAGAATGGTGTCCGGCGGCAAGCAAGCACTGGCTGGGCGCGTAGCACGGAAGAAGATTTAATTAAGCTGGAGCCGATTTATCTCCCTGACAGCTAACCCCGTCCTTTCCAACCCCTCGTTCTAGGTGCCTGGACTCAACGAAGGGCGCAACCCTTTCAGTTTTAGGCATCAGAAACGACTGTAGATATCTCGCGCACTCGCCTCTATCGATACTTGCTACTGTTCCTTGAAACGAGTGACTTGGACACTCGAGGGTCCAAACCGAGGTTCAAACTAACACGTCTAATTTTAAGATTTTATCGGTCTAAAGATTTACTCGATTGTCATCGTTCTCTTAATATGACCCCATTAAGTATTTTTTCATTAGATCAGATTTTGTCGGAAAACTGCTGTTTAAGATTGAATTTCAGAATTAGATTTAGTTTTAAATAATAATAATAATTTGAAAATAGGTGAGAGAGAAAATATGAGAGAAAATTCCTGAAAAATGAGCAATGATTAGAGAGGTGGTAAAGCTAGTAGAATGTGTTGGAGATTCACGTATGATCCTTGGATCTCGCCTCTCAGTCTCTCGAGGGTAGGAAGGCACCCTCTTGCAATTATTAATTAACGCTCCCCTCTCAAGGCATTAACGCGGCTAAGAGCAACCCTCCTTGCCGCTCTCTTTGCCTTCTCAACCCCTTGCTACTAACTCAAAGCGGTACGAAGTAACGATACACCTTGGCCCGGTGCAACCGGGAGGTCGGACCTGGCGACCTCGTCGACTTGACTTACAAAGAGAAAGAGCTGAGGCTCTTGATGTACGTGAGAGTGTAACCACGCGTATAAACACGAGGGATGTCGTCGCCAGGAAACCACTGGTCTTCGAGAAAAGTCCGCCAGTCTTACTGCAAAAAAAAGTCTCTAATTGTTGTACCTTCGAAATGAATGAAAATATCCAATCTTGCCGGAAAATAATTATGTATGGTATTGTCTTAAATTGAATTTCATTGCTCAAGCTCCTGTGGAAAAATTTCATGTCGCTTGCCAGACCCAAACTAGACTAGACTATTACGAATTCAGAATCAAAATTTCGAAATTGAAGCTGGTGGATCCAGTACGGTGGAAAAAATAATAAAAAGCAGCTGAGTGAAAATACAAAAGACGACACTAAAAAATTCTTTTAATGAAAAGCTGATCAGTGTCAGATCTGGGTCGAATCAGACAAATCCAGAAATGGGCCAGACTTGACAATAGACTTTCTTTATCCTGAGAGATCTCTCCTCTTCCGCGGAACTTCCACTGAAACTTTTTTTTGGAAAGTTTTTTTTCGAATCATTCCGGAATTTGTATCCAAACCAAACAGATAGATTCTGATCGATTCGAATAAACAGGATTCATTTGGATTCCAGAATTCCGGAATGATTCGGATTGATTAGCAATAAATTCCCAATCCGAGACTTTTGCCAGGGCCATCATCGGAATGTATGGACCTTGATATTCCTACTTCCAAGGAACGTCAGGAACTTTAGAACTTCAATTACTCGAAAGTACAAACGTTTCGAACGAAGGTGAGCTATCGATGAAGGATGACATATGTTCAGCTAATCTATAATCTCCTCGATGGTTTCCGCATCGAAACCTGTGAGGATCTCGACATCGTGGTAAAGATGGGGAGAGGAAGACCCTAATTCTCCGACAGACATCTCAATAACGCGATCCTAGAGTTCTTGAGATGTACTCCCCCTCCTTCTATTCAACCTACCCTGTTCTCTCTCTTTCTATCACTCTTCTCTCTCTTCCTCTCGCTCTCTAGGAGAACTATATCCACACTATCTCGGCAATCGCGAGTTACGGTCGAGGAGGTGGCTCGAGGGTAGGAAGAAGATGGCGTAGGAAAGGGTAAGGTGGTTCGCGGGGAAGAAGGAGAGTGAAAAGTGGAATGAGGAGGTTGGGAAATGGGTAGCTGTACGTCGATAGAGCGGCGCGCCGCGGAGGCCAAGATACGACACCGCCGCCACCGCCGGCAGACCCGTAAAGGGGCGACCCTGGGGTTGGTGGGTCGGGGTTGGGTCGCCTCACCCCCAACACCCTCAGCTTGCAAGGAGTGCGACAAAGGCACCTAGAGTTGGAAACAGGGACGCTAGATAGCCTCTTCCTTTTCCTCCTGCTCCACCTCTTGTCGTCACCACCGCTGCTGCTGCTGCTTCGTCTTTTACTCCATTTTTTTCATTTTTTTTTTGCGGAAAGGCAGATGTTACGCCGAGGGTTGCATAAGAGTTGGAGGCTGCTTCCGTGCAGACGGAATTTTTAATCGCACACCCAGCATAACCCAACATCTCTTCTAGGAATCTCACTTTGTACTTCTTCAATTCGCAACGCAAGTCTCGGTTTTGTTTTCATTTTTAGACTACGATTCTGTGAGATAAGATGACGGAAAAAATATTTTGTCTTTAATAAAAAGAAATTATCAGCTTTTTGTTTCATGAGATCAATCCCCGCTTTATTTCTTAGTTTATAATTCGAGGAAATTCCCAGAGTCGATTGGCCGTGGGAGAGGGGAACATAGAGAGATGAAACGCTATAAGGCACCGGCAGTGTAAGCGAATTTAGCCTTTTTTAATTCCCAGGATCGACTCAGACCAATAGATGGAGAGGACGGGAAAAAGCGTAGCTCCCCCAAATCGCTAATAAGGCTTCGAAAACCTCTATACATCCCGCCGACAGAGATTCTGGCACTAGGTTCTCATTCTTACCTAATTAGCATTCTTTCTATTATATTAAAACACGACAATGTTTTTCATCCATTTTTGTCGTATGCAAAAATCTACTCATCTTGTGACATTGTTTAATCAAATAAATTGTGATTTTTTAGGAAGAGATATCAGAGGACATTATAATTAAGAAACTTAAATAAACTGAACTGCGTTTTATTCAAACACCTTTAATGGGAATTAGAAGTGATTTGTAAAATTGGTTTTGGACTGATACGATTATTTTTCATTTGCAGGAGAGATGTTTTAAAGCATTATGGAATGAAGAGAGTTGAGAGCCGCTATGTATTGATGCTCGATCAAGCAGCCCCTGGGGGTTTAATTAAATACAACCCCCATCCATATAACAGCCCCCAGCGTCGATTCCCCATGAAACGAGCGATATTTTTCACAAGACCATCTTCTGCGACGACGTTAGGATCAGACTACACGACTTGACTCTCTCCAAATCGGAATGATTAAAGTCGAGGCAAACTGCTACTTCCAAACCCCCGCGGCTGCTTATTTGGCCGGCTTTCTATTTGAATTTGAGGCGGGACAGGAAACAACGACGAAAGGTCATAATATGAAACAAGATTGGAGTTCCTACACCAAACTCTATTCTTATTTTTCAGAATTGGTAATTTTGTTCTGACAATTTTTTTCTCGCAGACATTTTCAAATTCTTCTTTTTCCTTAAAACACTTTATACTTATCACCTATAAAAAATCATAGAATTAAAACAATTGATACTGGAACGTCACACGTTCCCTTCGACTTTAATCACAGAAATAAAATTCCTCTCTTTTATATTTTCTCCGACCAATTCTTACTGCGTTTAGAAAGATAAAAAGTTATTACTTTTGAAAAATGAGGAGTTTGTCAGTTAAAGTGTAAAAATTAATGAAAAATAGTACTTTATTATTTGACTCTTAGCAACGGTAAAATGAAGTTTAATATGAACGATAATGGTGGGAGAGAATTATTTGCAGGTATAAAGGGAACAATCGAAACCTACATTGGTGTAGTATGTAGATAGGGAAATGGTGTGAGGTTGGTAGCATTGCTTCTGGCGATATGACAGGCCCGCTCGGCACGGGAGTTGCAACACCCCCCGTGTCAAGAATTCATGTTGGGCGGGGGGCGGTTATAATTAACCGAATACCGATACTCACCCTGCCCCGCTCCATTTGCGACATACGCAACGCATACGCGCCTAATTGTACTAGCGAACACCTGTTTACATACACGTATGTGTTTCACCAAGCTAGTTCAGATATTTGAGGTATCGACTTATCGAATTATCGAATCAATCAGTGACTAACTAAGTAATGATCGCCGTTTATTAACTTCCTACTCGAATGCTATATCTATAATTGGAATGATTTACCTTCTTATACAAACATTTTTTCGTTCTAAAAGCCAGTTCAAATATCATAATAATGTAAACGACAATTTCTTGTCCTATTTGTTAAAAGATATTTCAGAAAATTTCAAGAAAATTCTAGTGATTTCAAGAGATTTCACGTGATTTCACTTGATTTAATGTAAATTCATGTGACTATATGAATTCAAATGACTTCAGATATTTCAGGAGATTGAAGACAGTTGAAGTGAATTTATCTGAATTCACTGACTTCGGGAAATCTCACTGAATTAAAGTCACCTGAAGACATTCGAATTCACTTGAAGTCACGTGAAATTTCTTAGTCAATAAATTTTTCTGAAATTTCTGTAGTCACTTATAGAGATTCTAATTTATTTTTAGTGATTTTAGGTGATTTTAAAGGACTAAGATATTTTAAGACTTCAGTAGATTTTTATT
The DNA here is from genome assembly GCA_904066015.1 of Synergus gifuensis. NCBI lineage: Eukaryota > Metazoa > Arthropoda > Insecta > Hymenoptera > Cynipidae > Synergus > Synergus gifuensis. The sequence continues at coordinate 3,319,585 of CAJFCO010000046.1, read as the reverse complement.
CAAATATTGAAACCTCTCGTGGTTAAAGTTTTTAATTGATTTATGGAATAAACACCAAATTGTCATACAGATGAAAAAAGCGAGAAGTTGAAAGTGATTTACGCTCCTTTTGAAGGTCGAGGGATGTACAAGCGTTTTGAAAAGGACTGATTATTCAGTAAATGGGACCGCGGTAGTTTTTTTCATCGGCTAACCTCCGCGGTTAGTAGAGGGTAGGTAGCGTCTAGTTAGTCGAATCGGTGGTAGCCCATAGGGGATGAAACGAGGCACGTTGGGACGATCGGGGGTGTTATTCGGCATTCGACTATCGTGTAAAACGGAAGTACGCTGGCGTACTCTCGTCGGAATTTTAATCCTATGCATTTAAATTGTCATTAGCTTCCGTACGATAGGCACTGCAATCTACATAAAGTAACAAAATAACGAGGACATTTGCTACTCCACGTACTGGTTTACTTTCACTGTTAAAACACTCTAAATTTAGGATTTATTATTTATTTATTTTCATCCTCTTAGTTTACGACAGCTTTTCTAGGCAATTTATTTTTATTTTTAATTTATCTTGTTGTCGTTGAAAGAGAAGACATTTGGTTGATGTTATGATTGCAGTTGATTAGTGGATAGAAAATCGAAGTAGATTCGACAGTAGTAACAGCGATTCTCGGTAAGCCAAGTAGTAAACACTAATTCCGGTCTGCCCGAAACCCGGGTATCTCTGTAGAGCCATTAGCCCTACCTATGCTATACCAGTCGAATTATCGCGACCTAATCGTGGGTTTGCAAGTGTTAGGTCTCGATACTCCGAAACACTAGGTTGCTAATCCACCCGGTGGTCCTGGATCTTAGGGCTCTTTGTAATTATTAAGGGCACTTCGCGGATTCACTTGGGGATTGGTAATCTCGCCTTTGCACCCTCCTGTGAATTCATATTAACCCCGGTTGTACTTCGAATTGTATCTTCTTGCCCATACGGTAATATTTAAACCGCAATGTTACTCAAATAGAAGTCAATTTTTAATAACAGCCTTTAATAACGTTTTAGGTAGTATCTCCCTCGACAAAAACCCATAAACCACCATCCAGTTGTTTCTTAAGATCATAATTCTTTTTCCTCTCGAAAAATAACAACGTCCTCAATAGTTGAGAAGATTGGTCGCATGCTGCAAGACAGGGGTCGAGTTTGGAAAACCGAAGCCGTACGTTTCCGAGAACATAACTCATTTCTCAGCATCAGCAGGGCCAATGATGTACGGCGGTTGCGGAACACTACTGGAGTCCCCGAGAGAGGGGATGGTGAAAAGTGGTGGAATGGTCAAAAGGGAATCAGCCCTTAATAAGCCAAAGTGCACGCGAGTCGAGTGCAAAGAGTTTTTTGAGGTAGAAGTGGCATGGGATTGTGGAACAAGGGGATGATGAAGTACAGAGTAGATTCTACTGTAAGAGGGTTGGAGAGGTGTGGGTCAGTTCGAGTTCCAATACCACGGAAAATTCTACCTCGGAGAAATTATGACCCATCCACTGATACACGGAGGTTTCGAGTCGCTGGACAATTCCAGGCACTGTCCCTTGTCTCCTGATTGTGGGAGTTGGGAGGGCGGAAAAGGTTGAAATCGAAGGCTTTTTGCATCAAGACTCGTGAATCAAAGCCGCACAAAAGTACGTGAGCTCGATTCCTCGGGTCGTTTAAAAATGATAAATGCGCTGACTGAAAATATGACTGAGAAAAATACGCGAGAAGGTCGCTGAAGAGGGGAAATGTGGGTGGAAAAGAGAGAGAGAAGAGGGATGAAGTTCGAGAAATCGAAAAACTAATATCCGCCCCCGGGGGCCGTTTGTTTCGCATTGTTTCGGACGCCGCCTCCCAGGCGGTTGTCTTGGCGTGATTGAGTGTCGCCATTCTTCATGAAATTGCAACTTTTCTTCTCTTTCTCGCTCTCCCTGATCAACGGGATTGAGGGAGGGGAGGTGTCAACACTTTTGGTCGTTCATCTAACGAATTTTCTGGGATCTGATTCATAAGGTCTCTGGAATCTGTGATCTATGTCATTTTGTAAACTCGATCAACAGCATAATATATGTGTATGAAATATTTCTGCAATATACAAAGAAATACTCTGATTGCACCATAACTCTAGTGGAAATTCATTCAATTAGACAAGATTCTAACAATATTGTCAATCCTGCGTAAATAATTATATGATTGGATTGCGAAGCACTTGTAAGCCATATCTATCAAGGTCCACTTATATTAATGCAAGATCAGGGTTGAGATAATGGTAGTGGAAGGTCTTGGCTTAGTAAGGACTTAGCTATTATTATATTTGGATCTTCGATAATGCCGTCGCTTCGCATCTGTTGACAATAGGGGGTCCAGAAAGTTAGTCGTCTATCCTACAGTTGAGTGGATAATTATAATGATACAGAAATAAATCACTTTGTTTTATTGTGAAACTGAAGAAGGATATCTTTGAAAAAATGGTAAACAAGTGAAGTTTGTTTGTGAAGATTTACCCTAAGGAGGTATTAACGAGGAGCCAATTAAAACGATTGCAGAGTCCAGGTATCTGGAGACTGAATCCCTCTGCTACCATAATCACCAATAACAGGCAGTCTGCTTATAAAAACTTTCCTCTTCGACCCTTCCCATCACCACTCTTGGTACGGTCCCTCCGACACCGACTGAGAAGTTGGTTTACCGCCCCCGGGGGTGGATAGCAGGTCTAGTTAAGGGGCGTCTTAATTACCCACGGTAATGAACACCTTGTCGTAAAAACTTGCGCCGGTTTAATTATTTCGACCCGGTCTTAGCTCCTTCGGTCTTTACTGCTGCTCGGTTACCCTCGTCCCAAGGAACAGTCATGACAGCTTTTCTTCCGTAAAACGCTTTCCACCCCCGCATTTCTTTCCTCTTAACTTTAATAGAAATGACGAACCTTTCGAACTTTGCTAATCTTCACTTTTCTTTCCTTCTTCCATTTCTCAAGGAAAACAAACATAGATTCTTTACAATACCATTTATTTTATTTTATGAGAAGTTTAAGAACAAATCAAAGTAAAAAAAAATAATAAAAAGTGAATTGGACAAGTTGGAAATTTGAAACCTAATACAAAAGCGGAAGGCGAAAGAATCTTGTTAGTTGGGTGTCGTTCGTCGAATCCAATTACCGGTAAGTAATTCTTTTTCCAGAGTCGTTTCCAGACACAACAGGCAGTAGTGCTGGTCGCCACGCTCTCCTATAAATTCGCGGGAATTAAACGAAAGAATGCGGTCTACGTCGACGTACGACCGGCTGGTCCACCACCCTTAACCCTGGATGGTGGGTTGGCTCGTTTTTGAGGGTTGTTGGATTTTTAATTAAGGGCGCCATGACTCCCGCCAAGAATTCCGGGCATCGCTTCCAGCCGCGGGTCACAGCAACTTGTTCGTATTTGCTCAAAACTCCCAACCTTCCCACATTCCGTTATGTATTTCACCCTTTTATTATTGGTCATCCTTACTAATTTAATAAGCCAGGAAAATTCATATTGAATCTGAAATTAATTCAGATTCTCGACCACTTTTATCCCGATTCTGTGTGTACCTAAAACGGCTAAGGTAATACGAAATTTTATGTATTTAAACCCTATATTATGATTTATGTTGTAAATTGACGACAAATTGATTGATTAAAATAAATTAAGGAATAAATCAAGAATTGTATTCCCAGGGTGTCTAGTTTTGTGACCGACAAAGCAATCTTTCGAGTGTTTATAAAGAGTCGTAGAGCCCTTGAAGAAGACGACATTTGGTGGGGTGGAAATCAATTTTTAAGAGAGAAGATGTCGAGCGGATGTTGCAGACTTTGCTCAGAGGGGGTGGGTTTTCCTGACCCTTCAACCCCGTGGTGTAAGGAGCGAGGGTAGTTTTGATTTATAGAAACCGGCCGACAGATTTACGAATATCAAATTCACGTTTAAGGGGCCCTTGGAAGGTGTTGTCAGGGGGAGAAGGTTTCGTTTCATGTGTGTACATTATCATGGAAGATCTACCGTTGAAGGGTGCAAAAGGGTGGGTTAAATGTTACGCCTAACTTTAGAGGGAAGTGTTCTTATGGAATTTCTCACAACTTAAAAAGTTTCACCTAGAAGTCATTCTAATTATGACAATTATTATTTATTATAAACATAGAAAATTGAGTGTTATTTTTTTCGAATAAAAACTTCTTGAATTTCCTTTTTTTCTCTGATTGGATTACTATCTCGTATTTTTGTCTCTGCTCATTTGAATATCAGCAATCGTTTTTCAGATCCTCGTTGACAGGAAAAGGTACTCGTACTGATTCTGAGCTGAGGAGAATGCAAATTCTCTCCACGGTAAACCTCGCATCGCAGGAAGTAACGTGACGAATAAATCATTCGAGACTCTCAAGAGTCCTGAGAGAAGATAGAGAAAGAAAGAAATGGGGAGATGAGAGAGATGAGAGACTACCCCAGTATTTATGCTTCAGAATCGACATATTTCAGATGCGCTTTTTAAATATTAAACGCCAAAAATGGAAGGGGCGATGTAGCCCTCCGGTGTTTCCCTGTTCTCGCTTCTGATGCGAAGCTGTGATTAAAAATACACTTTTCTTAGAGTGGAGCCAAAATTGGATAAACTAAAAGTTTTACATTATCTACACAAATTTCAATGAAATAGTTTTTGCTGAAACTTGAAGAAATCTCTTAAGAGCAAGCTACAAAAATATTTTCTCTAATAATTTCTTTGATTTATACTTAGGGAAGAAATGTAGTATAGGGCTACGTTTTCTTTTTGGAAAAGGATTGCTCAAGAGTCTTTGAGAACCAGCAAAGGGAATGGAAGCTTTTTGCATACATATTCTTACTCGAATTTTGTATAAAAGCAGAGCTTCCTAATTGATCTTTGAGGTCTTACAGGTACACGCCCAGGTACAGGAAAGCATCATTTCTACGTGTGTTTCCTCTTCAGAAAAGGAGAAAGATAATTCTCGCTCTTCTCAGATGTTCACTTCAATCTCTTGGCGAATATTTGAAGAGGCCAGATCAAAGCTCGTCTGGTCAATTTCATCAACATTTGAATACAAGCTTTTCCCTGACTCCGCCAAAACTCATCCCCTTTATCCCGTTCCCACCCTTACGGGTTTCTCTTTGCGCGGACGGACAGTCTGCGAAAAGAGCACGAGCGATGGAAGACAGAGAACAAGATAGGGAGAGGAAAAAAAGGCGAGAGAGACGGAAAGAGGAAAGCTGCAAACTTTTCAAAAGTGACTTTGGAATGGGTAACGTTAGACGAATGCCAATAAGACATCTGCTTCTTTTTCAGGGTTTGCATCAAGGATTCAATGAAGAATTTGAATTGGCCTCCGCATATCTTAGATTAGATTTTGTTAGAATAGAAATAATTCTTTTATTTCAAAATTCAATTTATACAAGAAATGAAGAAATACTTGATAATCTAAAAGAAATTAAAAGTCCAAAAATTGCAAGAATTTGATCAAAGTATAAAAATTAATATCAGAGAGATGAAGTTCATTAATTGAGGAAAAATGGATGTGTAATTTCATCTAATGCATCGACCTAGCTTACGCGGTTATGAAATTTCTGAAGATAGAAGAGGGTGCGGCTTAAGAGGCGCTCCACGATCAAAGCGTAATTTTAATTAGGCAGATTATACGTAAAGATAAAAATTATTAAAATTATTGCCTTAATGAAAGGGAGCTTCGCCGAGTTAGGGGGACGCGTAATTAAACGCCAGAGGTAGCTTTTCCTTGGAGAGGGTAGTAGTAAGCGTCAAATACAACTGCCTCATCCAGAAAAGGCGTCCTTCAAAAATACAATATATTAAAAAATTTATTTACAAAATTTATATATTTTCTTGTTCATAATTTTACAAATGCGTCAATGAAATATAACATAAAAAGTGAATTTTTATATATACCACTATTAGAATTAGAAATAAGCTATAATTATTGTTTTGTTATATTGAAAATTAATAGTGGGAAGAAGACCCCTAAAGGGCCGAATTTGCAAAGAAGCCAGGTGACTTCTTCTTGGCAAGGGTGGTTTTCAATGTAGACTAGTGGGCGACAACCAATAGAAGGTCGATAAGAGGGCTGCACCCTCCCTTGTCTCCTGGTAGCATATCAGCCCGCAAACCGCAAGGTGCCACCACACCCCAAAAACCACCCCCGACACCCCCGCGGCCAATGATCGGTCCTAGCCACCCCCAGACCGCAAACCAACCGCAAGACGATGCGCAGAACGAGTATCAACCCCTACGTATCGCGCAATTCAACCGCAAAACAAAATGGTGTCTGTCATCCCTTAACTTTTAAAGACCATGGCGCCCTTATTTATATTTCGTGGACAAAGTATAGAAAAAATTATCAAATATATGATGATTTCATCAGAAGTCAATTTCTATTTTCAATCCTTAAAACTGAGCTGATATTTCATATAATCGAATAATTTCGTTCAATTTTAAACTCTCTTGATTTACAAACAAATATAGGCATACATTTAGGGTATTTCAATGAATTGTAGAAGCCGAAAATAAATTCAGAGGCGTATATTTACTGCTGTCCAAAGGCTCTGACCATAGGGGGACTTGGCTATTCTCTATCTTTGTATATTTATCAAATATCTATGCATTTATTTGACTCATCTCGTAATAAAATCTTTTCAGAGATTCAAATTTATCTTGTATATAATATTCCGAAATTGTGAATATAATATATATATTTTTGATCTTTTCTTTTTTCTCAGTGTAGTGAGTTATGGTTTTAAATTTGAAACTGTTAATTTTGGTTAATAATTGGTCGAAAGATATTGTCGAGGATGAGAACGAGAATCTTGATGATGGCGCAAGAGTTGGGGGTGAGAAGGTGTGCAAAAGGGAGATACAACCCCGGGGTCTGAGGTACCCCAGCATGACCTCTGCGGCACGACTGGGAACCCGCTCTCCCGCGGTAAGTTTGAGGGAAGAAGAGGAGGGTTTTGAAAGAGGGACGGCAGTCGGAGGTGAGGAGGAAAAGGTGGTAGCAGGTTGGCTGTGGGGAAAGGGGTGAATGGGTGGTTTAAGGGGGTAGGGGTTGCCTAGCTACCGGCGAGACCCGGCCAAGATACTCTCTGAGATCTCTCTTGCTTCGGCTTCGGTTTGTGTCTCCAACTGGCCCAACTTAGACCCTTATTTACAATCCCTAATTATTATGAAACTCACATGAAAACTTTCATTTTCCCATCTTGCAATCATACTTGATCATTTAGCGAATTTTTGAATTTATTTAATATTCCATTTCAAAATATATTTAATACAAGTTTCAAGTTTGAAATATTCAACAGATTTCCGCATAAAAAATTATGCAACATAGACTTGAGAGATTTTTTGAAAAACCTAAAAGACCTGGTTTCCTCAATACTATATGGCACTATATTTTTTTAATATAAATCAGATTTTTTAAGATTAATTAGAACTCTATCAGGTCATAAAATGTCTTGAAAGATAATTGTTCTTAATCATTCCACATTTTTATTGACTTACTATTTCTATTTTTTAAAAGAAGTTTTTAATTAGTCAGACAGAAAAATTAATAATACTTATTGAAGTTTTTGAGAAGTATTTTTTATAAAAAAAAAAAAGTAATAGGTTTTTAAAACTTTTTGTTTGATGAGTACCAGTGCTGCCCTCGGACGTTTAAGTCTACAAAGACCTTTAAGAAAGTCTTGAACTCTCTTTCTCGCACCCTCTTACAACCCTAAGAAATTCACCCCCGTGGTAACGCAACTCCCAAGAATTAAAAGGTCGGTAATCGACCTTTTCCCTCAACCAATGTTTAAAAAAAATTGTTCTTTTTTTTTATTTTTACAAATCATTATAAATGTACAAAAAAAAATTAATGGAATAAATAAAAAGAACTCCACTTTTAATTTCGAAAATAGTTCATTTTTTAGTTGTTATATGATTGATTTGATTTTTCATATATACTCAAAAGAAATTTAAACTAGTAAAATTATTAATCATTCCACTTTAGTTTTCCACATTTCCACTAATTTATTATAAAATAAATTTATAATTGTATTAGAACGAAAAGTGATGATAAAAAACATTGGAATTATGAAAAATTTTCCTCATTGAATCATTAAAGGATCATAAAAATAAGTTAACAAGATTAAAAAATGATTTTTAATTAAAATGTTTAAAAAATTACTATATTTTTGTTTTTCTATATCATTTGAAAAGGGTATAGACAGGTCGGTAAGAAAGGAAAAGAACTGATTTCTTAAAGAAGTGGCGCCCCTGATGTTACGAGAATCTTAGAAACGTTTTAAGAAAAGGTGAGTACGAAACCTGACCACTAAGGAAGGTGGCGCCAGAAGCAAAATATTTCAAAAAGAATGTTAAAATACACTGACAGAAATAAAATTTGTACATATTAAATATGCAAAAATAAAAGTTTGATTTTGGTATTATAAATTATTTAAAGGTATATTCAGTCTAAAATAGTAACCGAGAATTTATTAAATCATAGTATATTCATAAAATATTTTATTTCACAATTATTGACAACGTTCCTCTTAATTTATTTAAAATTTAAACCTCAACTTTGGAAAAAAAAGTTTCATCGATTTTAAACAGTCATCTATAGTAGCACCAATTCGAGCTAAAGAACCTAATTCCTTTCTAACGTTTTCATTATGCACTTGCGCATTTTTTACTTCATCTTTCAACTGATTTATCTCTTTTTGATATTTTTCTTGAGCTCTAAATAACGCATCTTCAGCTTCCTTCCTAGTTATTTCGCCTAACTGTAATTTTACCCAAATAATTAATTCCTCAACTGTGGTCAATGCAGTCAAAATTATTCCCTGTAGATTGAAATCAAAATGTCTACTTTCTTTCAAGTCTAGCAACTGATCAACAAACTCCATAAACTTAGCTTTCTGAAGTAAATTATTATTCTTGATGAATCTGTCAATCGAAGAATCGATTATTTGAATTGTAGCTATTTTGTTATGAAGACAAGTCGCTGAAGTTAGGACTCTATAAAATTGATCTCTAATAATTGATAATTCTTGATTAATTTCAACAAGTTTATCACACGATATACCATCTTGTTTCATCATCTCAAAATCATTCAATTTATCTCCAAATACATTTCCTACAAGTTTCTGCAATTGATTAAATTCTTTCATTGAAGATAATTGCTCTCGTACTTCAAACAAAAAAACTTTCGATCCTTGAGAAATACTGGGCGATACTTGTTTCAAAATTTGTTCATGCACTCCACTCGTATTTTTTATAGCTTCAGTAATGCTTACATCAATAGCAGAATCTGTAACATCTCCAGGAATAGCTTTATTAAAAAACCCTATATTTTTATTATTTCTGATTAAGTGCTTTATAAATTCTTTTGCGGGTTCAGAAATGTCAATAGCACTAGATGATAAAAACTGTTCTTTCAAAAGTTCATTAATAAACTTCTTATCGACTCTGTTATCATGCAAAAAATCTGGAACTTTAGTGAAAATAACTGCTACACTAGAGAAACAATCTCTCATCCTTTCTTTTAGTATATGCTCAACTGAATTTAAAAGGGATAGAAAAGGTCTTATACTGTCATTTGCGATATCATTGATATCAGTAACTAATACAATTCTAGCTGATTTGATATTTTTGAAAAGTTCGTTGATATAAAAAGCATTAGTTATGTCTTGAACTACTCCTCTATTGTCATCAAAACCGGGTGCATCCCAAATTCCCAATCCAGAAAGTTTTTTTGAATCCCATCTACTTGGAATTGCAGTTTCTGATGTAGATCCAATTCCAATTTGGGGTCCAGGAGAATTATCTGCTTTTATTAAGGCAACCGGTTTGCATATTGATACCTTTTTGCCAATTAATTTATTGCCTATAAGGTAGTTGATCAATGAGCTTTTTCCAGATCTAGTGCTTCCTATAAAAATTGCTGTGTCTTCGTGTTTGGCTTGGCTGGTCATATATGCTGATGCAATATGCAGAGCTTGTTCTAACCGTCTTAAATCTTCAAGTCTGAAATTCTTTTTTTGATTTGTAAATCCAATAATTGACGACATTTTCAGATATATATTTTTTGGCTAAAGGAAAAGTAGAATTCTTTTGTTTTTTAAATCTTGTTTCTTCTTTCTATTTATTGCTCTGAAAATACAAATATAACATGAAGATTTTTCTCTTGAAGAGTAGTTAAAACTGGGAGTATTTTATGAGAACTACTACTTTAAACTCCTTTAAAATCTTTATCGTTGCAACTTTCCGCCTTCGATATGAAGAAGATTATTTATCTACTGATAAATGTCAACCATGACAGCTAAATGAAATATCACATTATATCTGAATCTACGTACCACTTTTTTGAATAAATGTTCTCTCTTTACATTTGAATGAAATGGGTGAAAAATAATTATAAAAATAGAAGAAATGCACTTCAAAATTAGCATTAGCATTAAATAATGTAAACATTAGAACAAATGACTGAAAATTCATCTCCAATTATTGCACCGTGTAAATAAATGAATTTATCTACTGTACGGAATATATCTGGTCTTTAAATATTATGAAAGTATTAAAATATTATAATAATATTTATTTCAAATAAATATTATTGCAAACCTGTGTGGATCACAATTCGATGTTACTCACATTGTTTGTCAATCTTTTACCAATAATTCCAGTTGTTTAACACAAAATTTATCTTATTTATCTGAGCATCGGAATCGTCGGAAATACACTGAAGACTGTCTGATTTTTACACAATCAAGACTCTTCCTCGACTTACCTATTATCTTATCTATAACCTTTTTCTTGCAACAATTACTTCTTATCAGTTTGAAGGAATAGATCACTTCATTTTCACAAACTATGGTTCTAGTATAATTATACCCATCATTAATCATTTTCAATTCAATTAAATTATTTTTAAAATACAAAGAAAAATGAAAAATTCGAAAATCTACAACCACAATAATCACTTTTCAGATAAATGAATATAATATTTTATTAAATCACAGAGTAATATATAATTACATTAAAAACATTCACTTCGTTGAAGCCTGGTTATTATCAAAACAATGAATTCCACACATTTTTAAGACCACTTGCAATATATTCTAACCCAGATTTAGCTGCAGAAGCAGTATAATCTACAAAATCATCAACAGTAGCACCAACTTTAGCGAAAGTACCCAATTCTTTATTAACTTTTTTATTGTGATCATCCACGTCTTTCTTTTTCTCTTTCAATTCTTGAATTTCTTTTTCAAACTCCTCTCTGATTCGCGTTGCTTGAGCCTCTGCTTCTTTTAAGGTTATTTCTTTCAACTGCAATTTCACCCAAATCAGTAACTCATCAACTTTTGACTTAGCAGTTATCAATATACTTTGCAAATTAATATCGAAATGAGTACTCTCTTTCATGTTTAATACCTGATCGACGAATTCCATAAATTTAGCTTTTTGATGTAAATCATGCTTCTGAATAAGGTTTTCAATTCTAGAATCGATCACTTTTAAATCAGATATTTTTTTATTGAAACTAATATTAGAATCAAGAACTTTTGAAATTTTGTCTTCAATAATTGACAACTCCTGTGTCCACTGAATGAGCATATCATGCGAAACTCCCTTTTCGCTCATGGATTTGTAGTCAATCAATTTTTCTTTAAAGATGCTTTCTACAAGTTTCTGTAGCTCAGGAAATACTTTCATGCATGATAATTTTTGACGCACAGTATACAAAAATACTTTTGACGAGTGAGTAATACTTGGTGAGACTTGTTTCAAAATATGCTCAGCTACACCCTTTGTTTCTTTTATAGCTTCAAAAATTCCTGCATCAATAGTGTCACTCGCCACAACACCAGCAGAAGCTCTTTTAAATAATCCAATATTTTGATTATTTTTTATCAAATACCTTATTAATTGCTTTGCAGGCTCAGAGATTGACATACTGTTGCTTGATAAAAATTTTTCCTTCAAAAGTTGGTTTATGAAGTTTTTATCAACAATATTGTCATGTAATGAGTTTGGCACTTTTGAAAAAATAATCCCTATACCAGAGTAACATTCGCTCATCTTTTCACCAAGTATATTTTCAGTTGATTCTAACAGGGACAAAAAGGGTCTGACACTATCGTTTGCAATATCATTTATGTCAGCGACTAAAATGATTTTCGCAGATTTGATGTTTTTACAAAGCTCGTTGATATAAAATGCATTTATGATATCTTGAACTGCACCTCTGTTATCATCGAATCCTGGTGCATCCCATACTCCTAAATTTTCAAGTCGTTCAGATTTCCACCTGCTTGGAATTATTGTTTCCGAAAGAGATCCAATTCCTATTTGAGGTCCAGGGGAATTATCTGCCTTTTTTAAGATAATTGGTTTAAAGGGAGAAATTTTTTCTCCAACTAAGATGTTACCAATTACGTAATTAATTAGTGAACTTTTACCAGACCTGGTACTTCCAAGAAAAATTGCTACATCTTCGTATTTAGCTTGAACTGCCATATATGCTGCAGCTGTGTGAAGGGCAGTTTGTAAATTTTTTAAACTATCGACACTGCTACTTGATCCTTGAGATCCTTGTTTACTATTTGCTGACATTTTTAAGAATAATAATTATTGCTTGATGTAGTAAACTTCAATGTTGTCTTCACTCTTCCTACTTCCAATAGTAAGATATTAAACTTAAATTTATTAACCACTGTTCCTCAGAAATTGATGTCCTAAAAATAATCACAAACATTTGGTCAGAGTTGTCAGGATTAGAAATTCAAATGGCTTTCATAGAGCAACAATATTTTTTGGATTGACTCACCATCATAATTCTTCCGGCACTTCTAATTTCTAATATTAAAGAAAATTATTCTTGTATCGATAGCTTGCAAGCCAAGAATTAATCTGAAAATATAAAAAAATGTCATAAAACCTAATATGATGCTGATGTGTGTAAATAAATTATAAATACATTAATGAATGCGATAAAAGTTAAATCAAATATTTTCTAAAAAAAAGTCTCTATCATAAAATTCTAATTATGCAGCTCTACGTTTTTATTTAAAACTTAACCGCAAAACGATTGCGTTATGATTGATAGTCACAAATAATGGCTAACTTACTGGGTCCTGATATAAATTTTTTACCAATATTTCCAGTTATTTAATACAAAATTTTTCTTATTTATCTGAGCATCAGAATTGTCGGAAATACACTGAAGACTGATTTTTACTCAATCAAGACTCTTCCTCAACTTAGCTATTATCTTATCTTTAACCTTTTTCTTGCAAAAATTACTTTTTATCAACTTGAAGGAATAGATCACTTTATTTTCACAGACGTTCTAGTATGATTACGTATATCCATCATTAATCATTTTCTGTTAACCTTGAATTCTTTTCAAATTGATTAAATTATATGAAGTTTAAATTGAAATAAATTTGAAATTTAAATTTGAATTTACTTAGACCTGCAAGAAAATTGAAAAACATACCTAATAATAATAATCAAAATAATAATAATAATAATACATAATAGATTTTTATTGTGTTTTAATATCAGTACAATATATGTTCACAGAAAATATTATATGAAAATGATCGCTTTGGATTGATCATTGTACAAAATGCAAAAATAAAATAAGAATTATATTTCTCGAGGATTATTGTTCAGCATATTTTAAAATATAAAATTCAGCATCTCCTAAAAGATAAGATTCTGCTTATTAATTCGAAAAAATCATCAATAGCACAACCAAGATTTCCAAAAGGACCAATCCTTCTTCTCGCATTATCGTTATGAGTTCTCATTACAGCCGCGTTTTGTCTGATCTGTTTGATTTCATTTTCATATTCTTTTCAATTCTCGATATTTGGGCTTGAGCTTCTTTCGTATCTATTTCACCCAACTGCAATTTTATCCAAATCAGTATTTCCTCAACTTTTGACATTGCAGTTAAAATTATACCCTGTAGATTGATGACAAACAGCTTATTCTCCGTTAAATTTAATAGCTTATCAATAAATTCCATATACTCTGCTTTCTGAATCAAATTATGTTCATTAATAAGCCTTTCAATCGTAGGATCGATCATTTTAATTTCAGAAATTTTCATTTTTAAAGTTGTTAGAGGGGCAAGAGCTTTTTTCATATGATCTCTAATAACAGATAATTCTTGAAACAATAAATCGAGTTTTTCACGTGATAGTTCAGCTTTCTCTATAGTTTCAATGTAGATCAACTTTTCCTCAAAAATACTAACAACAAGCTTTTGTAATTCATTGAAAAAAAACTTTTGATGCAGGAGCAATGCTTGTTGACGCAATCTTCAAAATATTCTCATGTATACCATTTATATTCTGAATCGCTTCGATAATACCAGAGTCAATGGTAGTTTCTGTAATCTCACCTTCAATAGCTTTCTTAAAAAATCCTGTGGTTTGATCGTTTCTGACCAAATGATCTACAAATTCTTTAATAAGTTCAGAGATATCGATATCACTGTTTGACAAAAGCTGTTTTTTTAAAATTCCAGTAATAAGATTTTTGTCTACTTGGTTATCGTGTCAAGAATCTGGTACCTTTGTGAATATAACTCCTATGCCGGAAAAACATCCCCTCATCTTTTCTTGTAGTATACCCTCCAATGAATTGAGTAGAGTTAGAAATTGTCGGATATTGTCGTTTGCGATATCATTTATGTCAGTGACTAAAATGATTTTAGCAGATTTGATACTTTTGAACAGCTCGTTGGTGTAAAATGCGTTTGTTATGTCTTGAATTATACCTCTGATGTCACCGAATCCAGGTAAATCCCATAATCCAACTCCAGGGAATTTATCAGAAACCCATCTACTTGGAATTGCAGTTTCTGATGTTGCCCCAATTCCAATTTGAGGGCCAGGAAAGTTATTATATGCTTTTTTTAAAACAACTGGCTTATATTGTGAAACTTTCGCACCAATTAATTTATTTCCAATGATGTAATTAATTAGTGAACTTTTTCCAGATCGGGTAGGACCTACAAAAATAATGGTATCCTCAGGCCTTGCCTGCATTTCCATATAATCTGCAGCCCTTTTCAAAACGCATTTTCCAATCTTCTTAAATCTTCAATATTAGTACTTGATCTCTCATTAGTCTCCATTCTGAAAATAAAATTGCAAATCATTTCCGTTAAATTCTTTTAAAAATATTTTTCGTTTAGTTCTAATTTTTTTAGTTGCAATACCGTGAAACAGACTTTAATTATAGCATATTGATACCGCGTAAATGATAGAGAGCATAAGGAACTATCTATATATTCTATGTATATGTATATATATAGAATTTTTATTAATTTTTATTAATTTTTATTAATTATCGATGCTGCCACTTGATTCCTGAATTCCTACTCCAGCTGTAATTTCCGACATTCTTAAAAATAATTATTATTGTTTGATGTAATAAATTTCACTCTTGTCTTCTAGTTTGCTTCTAAGATATCAAATTATTGTTTTTAACCACTGTTCCTCAGAAGTTGATGTCCTAAAAAAAACAGCTACAATATTTTATAGATTAACTCACCATCATAATTCTGCCAACATTTTTAATATTAAAGAAAATAATTCTTTTATCGATAGGCGCGCCAATAAATCTGAAATTATAAAAAAAGTCTCATAAAAACGAATAAATATTGTATTGATGTAAGGAGACTTAGTGTCACAAAATGAATTGGAGAATTGGACTTTAAGTGAAAGAAATGGTCTTTATTTCAGACTGAGGGTGTAAGGCTCAGTCGAATTCTTGAATGTTTCTCGTCTGATGCTAGACCTTAACTGACTGTCGGTTAATTGCAGAGTTCCCGAAAACAGGTGCAAATTTAGAAAAATGTAGAGTGGGGAGACCCACGCTTGAAAGCTTTACAATTTCATATTGGTACAATTACAATTTCGAAGTAAACACAATTTGTATACGAAAGATTAACCATAAATTTTACAAGGGCATAGCTACTGTTCAGGTCTCGATCCCTTCATACCTGGTTCAAGAAATTAGTCCTCCGCTCATAAAGATTTCAGATGTACTTATAGATTTGAAATTTCTAGTGCGGATTAAGTAATAAAATCTGACACTTCACCGTGATAAATATATTAAATTTTATTAGGATGCGGAAATACTAAGATGACCAAATTTGCCTCCCTTTATGTACTTTATTGGTGTAATTCGGGTTGGTAGCGTCTCTCTGGTCCGTAGTGTTGTTTAGGCGTGGCAGGACAGGATTGACTAGCCTCACAGCTTTCATTCCAAAGTTCCCGACGTGGCTGGTATCAAAGTAGAAATACGTAGAAATACTGTACAGAAGTGAACTAACATGCAGAAAGGCCCACATGCATTATATTTATAGAATAAAAGTAGTCATATTACTTAAATTTATGATAAATTGTGTTTCTATTTTAAATTTGCAATATATCACATATATACCACATTGAGATGGATATACTAAAGATTAAAGATTTGTCACAAATAATATTCTGCTAGCGTGTTATAATATTCAACGTCAATAGTGTGCGAAAGATGATATCATGATATCCCAGATAGCATATTTATATTCGCTGAAGCCAAGCAATATAACTATCGCTCAGCAGCGTACCACTCAAGGTAAAAAATGGGAGCTATAAGATACGTATTTTAATAATTATAATATTTCTAACAAATTCAATAACGAATCACATCAACTAATGGGAGAAAATACATGAAGTATGAAAGTCTTAGTGGTAAAATTTTCGAATGTTTAAAATGTCCTGCGAGAGTTCTACCTAACATTGTTAGCATACATAAATAAGTGCAACAAACTATTGTACGAAATATTAATTTTATTTCTACAGTTCTTTTTTATGGGCGCTTTCCAGGGGGTGGTACATCCCTTGATGGGATGAGAAACAAAAGGAGGCACACGGTCGGTTAATTTAATCTAAGCAAACATCACATAGATGGAATGAGAATGTATTTTCCGAGGACAGAGGGGCGAGGGCAGACAAGAGGACTGGTGGGTGGGGTTGGAGTTCGTAGAATGCCGTGGGAGTCTGGAGAAGGCTGGTTCGAGGAGGCTCAGTATGCCGACCGTAGATCCAGATACATACGTAAGTACAAGAGTATTCAAGACAGAACGGAGGAGCAATGTTTAGCATGTAGATGAAGATCTTGGTAATCAAGGACTGAGGCCCCTTGGGCGCACTTCGTCAAGTCTCACTTATTTCTGTTTCCAGTCATGTCTCGTACGATCTCTCAGAAATTCAGCACCTATATTGTATGTGTATACAAATCTCAAGCTCTCCGATTCGTCTAAACTCTAAGAATTTACTCTAGTTTCATAACTATCTCCAAATTGCTTAACACATAATAAATCTAAACTAGAAGATTCAAATCTATTACAAAATACATATTAAAATTTTCACTCTAAAATATTTTAACTGAGTTTAAATGTCAGCCGTTAATTGACTTGTACTACTTGCCACCTCTTTTCAATGTCTGACTTAAATCAATCTAAACTACTTGACATTCATTATTGGCTCGAAATTACTTATATCACATGACAAAGTTGGTTAAAATTAATACTACAAAATAAAATTATTAATTGATTTTAACAGCAACCTTTTTCCTGAAGCCTGGAGTTTGTATAGAATAATTAGAAGGAATGAAATCGTTTTCGATTTTCGAGAACGAGGAGAGTCGACGTAGTTAGAGATACTGAGGATTAACCCTTCCGATAATTTCTCGTCCTTTTCGGCTTCGTTGGAAATGATCGGGTCCCGTCGCTCGAAAATTCACCCCGTAATCGACGGACAAAAAGTAATTTCCCATCGAGCGCGACAAAGGGTGATTTTGCATGGGGTCGTCGTCGATAGCCACGGGGGTGGCAGTGACCGGTGCGCGTAACGACCACCGACCATTCTCCCCACCTCAACCCCTTTACCCCCACTGCATCCCCTAACGAGAAGACCACGTGCGTTCTATGCGTACAACTAAAGGTGTGTATACGAGCAAAACCAAGCTCGTTTACGAACTCTCAATATGTAGGGCTCTGGGACATTTTTCGATTTTTTTCATCCTTTTTTCGGCTCTCGCGTTATCGAGGCTAATCTCATTACCAACTGACGCCACGTTGCCATAATGTGCAAACCATCGATATATTACCTGTATTTCAGAATTTTCTAGAAATTTTGTCCATTAACGCATTATGGGTTTCACTTCTGTTGATGATTTTTAATAGTTAATTATATACATTATTGATTTATCTCCCCGTCTAGTTATAATAACCCAAATGGTATTTAAATTTCTAAAGTAAATAAAAGTAAAACGCTCGTGGAAAATAACATGACTGGTTGTTTGACTTGTCGATTTTTGTGTGATCGCTGGCATCTCATTACCTGTTTAATGATTCGGTGCGGTCATTAGGTACCATCATGTAATTATCATTACGAAGCGGCTGGTATTTAGAGGGTGAAAAATCGCGACCAAGTGCAGGGTGGCACGGGAATTTACCGAGAATCGGTAGTGCAGATGGCAGAACGATAAATCGGTATGGCCAACTGCTCGAGCCAACGAGCCGTGCCCAGTTTGGCCTGCTCTCTCTCCACATCGCAAAACCATACCGTCATTCGCTACACAGTACACACTGTATTCTCCATACTCCATTATCCATACTCTACTCCACTCTACTCCACTCTACTCCACTCTACTCCACTCTACTCCATTATGCCAGCACCGCATATAAACGTGACTCCTCCCACTGATGATCACCGAACGTCCATCAGGATGAACGTCTCTTTCTCTAAAACCAACACATAATAAACCTCCCTCCATATTTCATAAAAAAATCTGTTTTCACATTCTTGGACCTTTCGAAATTAAATTACTTCATGGTAAAACAACATCCCTTATCGGACACACTCCTCTCGCATTCACCAAACTGTAAACTTGCAAAATTGTATTCGCACTTTGTGAAAAAAATTTAGTTAGACTACCTGAAGGTTCCTTCTCCTTTTGGTACATTTGACCCAACCTCTTCCATAACTTCCTGGCGAGAGATAACATGAAGCAGAAAGTTCATCCAGTAGGTTTAATTAAATCTTTCACGAATTTGCATGCAGTTCCGTCAGTGGGGATCCTTTAGGATCTCTCGTTGGCGAATCCTTTGTAGAGATTCGTCCTGTTAGTCGTGTAACTTGGTAGTGCGAACATATGCCTGTGAAAAGGAGGGTGAAAATGGAAAGGCAATTAGGTACGACCTGCTCAAGGGTAGGTTTTGAATTTCTAATGAAAAACGATGAAGTAAAATCCATTAAATAAATTTTAAATAAAAAATTTTTTTTTTATTATTAAGTTATCTTGAAAACAAAGGTAAAAAATATAAGACAAATAAATATACGCAATATATTTTGAAATACACTTTATTCGACTCAGTCAAAAACTACGATAACAATAGTCGGTAGATATGTGTATCGTAAATAATAGAAAAACTTAAGCTGCATGAAGAACAACGTTCATACAATATTTAATAAAATCTTTCATATCACTCTATTCGATCAAGATTTCGATGTAAAAATCCCATGAAATAAACTTCAGGGTAAATTTATTTATTCGTCAATTTTTTCGTTGAATCTAACGGAATTCATCCGAAACTACATACTTGAAAAATGTATTTGCAACTTTAAAGAAGATTATTTAAGACTCAAGTCGTCGAATTTAATGTCGATGTTTAGCTTTCACTGAAGGTCTAACGAGATGAACACTTTTTCTTAGACGAGAACTCAGTAAATTATTGCACAGACCCTCAATGACAACGTGCATAATTATATGTAATATACTATGAAACATAATTAAAGAAATAGTCAATCTCTCGGTCTTAATTGCGATTATGGTTCGATGGGACGACAATATTCTATCAGCTATTTACAATTATATACAGTTTTCGGAACTTCTGTCATACGAAATAAATACCTGTGGAACTCTACCAAATCACTCGCGGCAACACTTTCCTCTCTAAGATTCGTTGACGACGATACACAACCAGAATTTTCAAATTACGACCAAAAACTAATCAAATTTCACTTCTCAACCAGTACTTACTATTTTGAATCAGTCAGATTCACTTTAGTGTCGAATCCGGGTAATGCCCACAGTTCGAATGAATAAATTCTTTCGAGAACCTTCTTCAAGTTCCCCACAAGTCTTTTTAAGTCTTCGAAATGTCTTTCACAGTCTTGGAAAATAGAGTACTCAAAGTACCGGATATAAAGATTGAAGTCCGAAAGAGTGACTTCCATTGCTCTTTTTTCAGTAAGGTCTCCAGACGTTGTTATCAGGCCTGACCTCTTCTTGACGAACACTGCAACTATCAGCCACAGCTCTTTGCTCAGGACTCTCTGAATTTTGAAACTGATTACCGTAAAGTTGAGAATAGAGGATGCTGGGTAGAACACTAGGAGTTGGAAAGTAATTTCCATAATTTTGGCCGAATCCTTGCTCTTCATGAACAGGACTCTCGGTTGTGCTGGAGTCTGTTGAGAGAGATCGAGGGGAGACGTATTCTTGGTACCTCTGAGTGGCTGTGGATCCCATCAGGGTGCTGAGTGGATCTAGAGGATCTGCTTGGCCTGGAGTTGTTGTGTCTGGCACTACTGAAGACATATTAAAAGTCGAAACAATTTTATAAGAAACACATGCAATCGGATCTAGGCGATCCGATCTAGATCAAATTGATTGATACAAGTATAAAGTAAGTGTTGACTTACGAGAAGAGACTGCGGAAAAAGCATCTTGTTGAGGAGTGGTACCAGTGGTACCGGAAGCCACAGTTGAACCCGCTGTAGAATCTGGAGCCGCTGGAGTGGTCATGGAAACAGTACCAGCGAAGGATGCCAATAACGACGTCGGCGGTGGAGGAGGCGGAGGTGGGGGTGGTGGTGGTGGAAATGGTGTTTGCGACGCACAAGACGATAAAGGTCCAGGAAGATATCCTGCATATCCTGCCGTACTTCCATATCCCCAGGAGTTGCTTGCCGTCAGTCCAAATTGCGGCATGTCTAAATTTATTGAAGCAGAGATTGGATAACATCATTTTAAAGAAGACAGTATAAAAAGGATAACAAAAAGAATTAAAGAATGACCTCAAAAAGAGCAAAGAAAGGAATTGATTGGATTCTCTAATGCATCTGAAAACGTGTCTATTTTACATCATTCTTTTCCATCTTTCCTGTCAGAAAGTGATGAACCATCAACCGCTTGTCATGTGTAGAAAAACACAATTGGACGAGAAAGGAGACCGCAGTTTTTATGCATATTTTGAACTTTGATAAAGCGAAATACAAGAGGAACTTACACTCGAATTCATATCGACAGGTCCGTACTTTTTCTTTTTTTTTTACAGAATATGGCTGGCTGCGACAGGTTGTCAGGAGAGGGTGAAAGAAGGGTGAAGGGGTTTAGCTAGACACGACGAGGGGCAACGAGATCAAAGGATCGGTCATCTCTCAGTGGCTACGGCCAACTCAAATAACAGAGCTTGCTTCGGCGAACGCCACTGACCCATCGTGGCCCATCTAACCCTAATACTGCACCCATCCAACTTCAAACTACTACCAAATTCCTCACGATCCAAGAAAAGGTCTGGGAATCGTTTTTCTACACAATATTTCAAAGGTTGATTTCATTATTATGTATTCCTCTATTAATATTATTTAAAAATAATTTTAGTCTTTTTTTAAAGGAAAGAGTGAAAAAATTTTTAACAAAACTTAATTAATATTTTAGCTGTGGTTGAATTCCAATCAAGAAAGTACATGAAAAAAACTAATAATAAAGAAAATATTAGAGGTGGTTAGCAGTATTTCCATGCTATATTGGAAAGTGCCTGAAGGCTTGCCAATCTATTAAGCTTCACATTTATCTCTGAAAATTCATAAAATTACTATCCAGGAATTAAACTGTTTACTCAAAACTTTTGCTCTCTCTCTCTTTTCT
Source organism: Synergus gifuensis (assembly GCA_904066015.1). Lineage (NCBI taxonomy): Eukaryota > Metazoa > Arthropoda > Insecta > Hymenoptera > Cynipidae > Synergus > Synergus gifuensis. The sequence continues at coordinate 3,297,552 of CAJFCO010000046.1, read as the reverse complement.
TTTATCCTACTTTTCCAAAACTCACAAACGAAAAAAAAAATCATTTTGAATATTGAGAAGCATTCTAATTATTTTGATGGAGATGATTTAAAGCTTTGTTTCAGAATGTATCTCAGGGGAGTGATTTTGGCTCAAAGGCTCAATTACACGTGACTGGCTGAAGGTTGAAAAGTATTCCTCGAATCTGGAAGTGCAGTGCAGAAATTCATATCTAATAATAATGTACGTAGGTGGGTACGAGTGAGGGTTCGCAAGCTCGCCAAGCCCCGTCAGAACTCGTGGCAACCCCTTTAATATAATATTTAATCTAGCTTTGAACAGGCTTGCGGTTTCCGCCTCTGGAACGGCGAAGCTAGCTCTGAGGCCTATCTCTACGCTACCCCTTTAGCTACTAAAAGCAGGAGCAGCATCGGAGGCATTCTCGGATACTCCGATTCGGCGAAAGCACGAAAGCAGCTTTAGTTGTCTCGCTAACAACGAGGACAGGATTCTAGGTGCTTACAAAGACAAGCAAGTCTTGCTCATTGCTAAATTACATATTAAGCCTTCATTACTAGATTTTTTAAAAAATTAACTAGATTCTAACTAAGAACTAATTAGTAACTAAGAGATTAAGTTATGAGGATCTCTGAGAGTAGCAGAGATTCAAAAATGTCTGTTATTATTATTATTCAAAAATGTCTTCCAGTTATCTCTGTAATTGAAAAACACAAATAATAAATGATAATTCCAAGATTGATCTACTTACTTTGACAATTGCCAGGCATGGCATGTCTGAATGATGAGAGTGGATCCCGCGGTTGAAGGGGATTCGATAGCGGTTGAAGGGGATTTGATAGCGGCTGAAGAGGATCTACCAAGGGCGCTGCAAAAAAAGGACCTCCTCTCTGCGAGGCGAAGGCGAAGGCATGGGCGTACTGCTGTTGTTGCCCTAAAAGTGACAACACTGCGATCAACCGTGCGCCTGTCCATTGGACTTATGATTTTCGTGCCATTGACTAAACTTACCTAATACTTTTCATTTCATTTTCTTATCATAACAATTTTTACAAATACTATCTTTTCGAACTACAAACTATCTTTTCAACTACAAGTGAAGATCCCTAAAAGCTTATATAATTTTCCACATTCAGGAAAGTCCATCGGATTACTCGGATTTGCCCTTTTTTAAGAGTCTTCCGCATTTCCTCCCTGGAGAGACAAAGAGGGAATTTTATTCCCCTTTACCAATGTCGCCAACCCAATTAAAGACATCCCAACAGGCGACGGATTGGAACAGTTCCTCGTGCATTCCAGGACCAGAGCCAGTCACCCTTGTATGGCCGATAGGTTAGCGTTATTCGTTCGTAGCGATTCCCAGGGCGAATTAATACAGCCGTAGAAGGCACAAGAGACCAACCAGTGAGGCTGAAGTAGAGTTCTGATAATCCAATCGAAGCCCTAATTCTAACTCTGCAACCCGAAATTCCCGCCAGTTTGCTGAATAGGGAACGGTCGATCCGGGGACACAATAGACGTATGCCGGAATACCGATGGTCCTGGCTAACGAGATCCGGTTAAACATCTAGTCCTGCGATTCACTTGTCCTGGCACGTACCTATCTACATTTTGACGAAATTTCAGGAATAACTCCTTACCTCAACAAAGCTGAGAATTTAGAACTGGAAAAACAGAACTACAAACTAGCTAATGAGATGTATTTACTGCCTCGCGTGGCAGTCTTGATAAATTTAATAAATTATAGCATTCAGGACCCGAATTCATCACGCTACCCCTTCGCGTGCATAACTAAGGGGTGGTTTTCTTGACTGTATTTCATTAGGTGTCACTATGCTTTGTAACCTACCGACCCTTTCTACAACTGATGGAGATCAGCTGAATTAGGAGCAATGAGTTTATTCTATTCTATTCAGAGCAGAACTGAAAAAAATGTATGAAATAGTAAATCTGAGTAATTTTCGACTATTTATTTTACTGAAGATCAGTGCGGAGTAACAGGTGCTGAAATTTGAAATTGGAAGAAAAATATTAGTCTCAAATCTAGAGGTCTCCAGGTGGTTCTTATCGATTTCATTGGGCAACCCCCTACTTGCGAATGGCTGCCAGGGAATTTCTCGCGGGTAACCAGCTGGCAACGACAGCTTCTCATTTCGTTTTGCCACCTAGAGTTCTATAGACGGTGAGATCGAGTATCTCATTCTTCGTCTATCTGGTTCCGATCTTTTTCGAGTCGAAAACTTGGAAAGATTCTACGCAACTTTTAGCTTCCGAAGGCTTGGTATTTCAAGTAGATGGATGGACGGTAAGTATATCGTCCGATCGTTCGAAAGGACCTTCGACCGAAGGGCTAAAACCCTTCTCAATCAATTTCCTTGCAGGCCGCCTTTCTGTGGCGCCTTTGGAGGCGAGTTGGAGGGTTGAATGTGTAATGAATTGCTTGTTTAATTAATTACAACCCTTCCACAGGCAGACCAAAAGCGAGCCGGCTGAAGACGCATCTATCTTCACGTCAGAACCTGCCTTAGGATGCTCCCTGATATTGGCTTACTCTAAGTCTTCACTACATCTCGAAATTTCATTTTCGAGTACTGTAATTTCTAGTTTGGATTACTAATTGAATCGTTCTCTACAAGAGCGCATTATAATGTAATTCAAATGATTTTTAATGGTGATGATTTATTAATTGATTTAAAAGTTCGATTTTTAAGTAATTATATGTGTGTAATTGAACGTGACTTAATCATTCGAATTTCTGGAATAAATAAACTCTCTGCTGAAGAGAATATAGGAGAAATGAGAAAAGCAAAGGTGCTATTCTCTTTTGGTATCCATGTCAAAGAAACACTTTTGGCCCACCCAAAAGCCGCTACCCTTTCATCTTGCGTTGACTCCCTTGAAATTTTAGTGCCGAGGATCGTTACACCATCTTAGGCCAATGGTTTGTTTTAACTAAAGATCCAACGTACCGCTCATCGAGGTCGTTTATTTCTAACACCCTTTACTATAAGCTTCCATACGGAAGTGGAGCGTATTCTCCGTTTATAATGTAATATTAAATTATTCAAAAACTTGCTACAAATTATATTATAATTCATGTACTTAAATTAGAAAATTTATAAATGGAGAGCAAATGGAAAATTATAATACTATTCAATTAAAATATTGTGAAAGATGTATAAAAGGATTTTAAAAATTGAAGATGCAATATTAAATTTTTTTATGAGGGAATCGTTGCGGATGTTGGGTGGTCTGCAGATGGCAACGGATGTGGTCAGACTGCACAGGGAATAAACTCAAAATAACTAGTCAGTTATTTTTGGGACTTAAATCATCTTTTATTTTAAAAGCTTGCATCGAATCGACGAGCTTTATATTTCAAAAGATCAGGCACATGGAGCTCTTAAATATTATTGCGTTGTTTAAAAGTATAGCAATTATGATCCCTTATCTCAGCATGCGCGCAATTAATTTCTCGTTTTTGCACCTCTTTTGCTCAAAAGATTCAGAGGATTTTGAACAATTTCAGATCAAAGGATTTTAAAATGTTTTAAGAGATTTCAAAAGCATGAAAAATAATTTAGAATTTTTATAATTTTCGAAATATAAAAGCTTGTAATCCTTGAAATCTCATTGAATCCCTCTTAAAATTCCAGAAAATTTAATGAAATTTTTAAAACCCCTTTTTTCTCTAAATTCTATAAAACCGCAATTTCCAAAAAACCAATGAGGTTTTCGACAACAATATGTTCGATATTTTCGAAAAATATAGTAAGATCACTTTTTTTAGATAGGATAACTTTTATTTAAGGAACACCTTGCAAGCCCTACGAAGAATTCTTGAAACTTGAAGTTGGTTACGCCACTGGTTGTACTTTAGATAAGTTAGGAATATGTGCCTTGAATTATTGTGAGTTACTCGATGACGCGCGCTTAGTAATGCTTAGTTCCACGTAACACGTGACTTATTCTCCAATTTTAGAGAAATAACAGAGTACCAGTAATTGTATGTCTCGGCAGGGTCATAGCTAAGGAGACCCCAAGATGCTGTAAAGTTTGTAGGTGGTAGCTACAACAATATCTCCGCAGCCACGCCGCAACCCTTTATCAATGCTAGGTTCTCACCATGGTTATAAATAATGGCAATTGTGCGAACTTGGATAGTAGGCAACACAGACCAAGGGGAACCGCACAAGAGCTATTCTAACTTGCAATGGTATTATGAGAATTGTTTCTTAGATACCATACATGAATGTCAACGAACATCTCACGTCTTGAATCATCTTATATACCAGAATGAAAATCTTAGGGAGTAAAATTACTCATTTTTTTGAAAAGATATTTGATAGCAATGCTTCCTGTTCTATTTTAACAAATATACACTCTAAATCTAGGACTAAGCGTGCTATTGATAAAAAATGAAAAAGTATATTTTTAGGTATCAAAAATCTTAGTTTCTCTTCAAAGCATTACTAACTACAAAGAACATACATTTACGGATAAAATTGATAAGGAAATATAATAATGCTTACAGTGATACTCACTGGTCTTGGATCGGGGCTCACGTGGCCCATCGACAGTCACCTTTATGGCCTTCGTATAGGTGGCGACTTGAGGAGGTGTCGTTGATACTGTTATCGTTAGTGTGAAGCTCTTACCTGAAAACAAAACCAAAAGAAAATCATTGTATAATTTACCACATTACGATTTTTCATTTTTTCATGCCAAAATAAAGTACACAATATAGAGATTTTCTGCCAAAACTTACTCCCTCTTCACTAAAATAACTTTCCTTCCTGAAACATAATTACATGTGCTTCCCCAAATTGTATTTCAGACAAACAAAAACCGGCGCCTCGCGTGAGTTAACTTTTTTTCGCCCTATTCATCCGTAACAACTTGAGAAGCGGAAGAATCGTTCTCTTCCGCTTCCGGTTTAGGACTATACAAAATACACATCCTCAGAGGAAAATTTATTTTTCACCATCGTTAAAGTTAATATCACGCGTTCCTATATTATCAATTCTGTCGACGTGCCGAAAGTTCGTAAACGCGGTTATCTCCGGAAACTCTGCTAACCAAATTACTGTCGGTAATGTATCGAGGAGGTGATGTACCCCTTCACCGGCTTCGACCTTTGGTACCAAGCCAGTGGACGATTTAAGGGCAGCTTCGGATATTATGTTAAAAAGCCTGTTAAGCGAGAATAATGTCGCGGAAAAACTGGCGTTGCCACGTAAAATGTACGTGGCCGAGGGGGGTACACGCAGAGGTTCACCGCAATTCCACCCACGCCCCTCTCTCCTCATATACTACATCCACAGTTACACCCCAAACCTCTCCCAGCTACCCCTCTCATTTCCTCATTCCTTCTCTTTCCTATAGTTACCCTTTCACTCTTGCAGTCAACGAGCGTGAAAACGAAACGCCGGACGAAACAAAACCCGCACTGACACGCAAATAATCTGGGTTATAAGTTTCGCTTGCTTTGTTTGAAAATTAGAGTGAGCTATTCTCGATTTTTGTGAACAATCATTTTCGCTGAGTTTTGTATTAAAATAGGGTATACGAAGTCTATATACTTAAAAAAATTTCTTTGTATGCTTTCGTTCACTAAAGTGACTTTAATTACTTCCTCACCAGAAGCACAGTTTCCTACTCTCTGTTTATAAGATCCCCATTTAGTTTCCTAACATTGAGTTTCAGTATACACCATACACATATACAGTATACACATACAGTACACACGCATCGCTCTCTTCTCTGTTGACAAGTTTCCAACAACGTGCCATGTATCTTGTCGATTTATTGTCGCTTTCGATTCGTCACACGATGGCTGAAAACGGAGCCACCTTGTTCAAAGCCAGGAAAACGTCAGGAGAATGAGAAAGTGTAAAATGAGAGGAAAATAGAGAGTTCGATCAGGAGGCGCGTGCAACGTATCCGATAATTTAAAAATCCACACAACCTTTAAGGAGGGTAGAGAAATGGTGTAAAGGGTTTGTTGAAGGGGGTGGGGGAGGGGAGCCAGACTTTTAATGGTTCCTCGGCGGCTGGCACCGAGGGTGATACTCGTGTACCTACACGTACTACCTACCACCCAACCTTACCCGCAGTCGTGTACCTACCGAGTACAGCAGTAGGTGAAAAGGCAGACAGGGTGGTCGGACTCGAGGGTGGCGTGACTCGCTTCGTAAACGAGGGGAAGCCCCGGGGAATGAGAATCTCGCGTGGCGAACCACCCTGTGGCCACGGTCGACACTTGCCGTTATTATTCGAACCTTCATGTTGATATCTCACGAGCGACATTGAAATTTCAAGAAATATTATCCCTGAAAGTCTGTTTTCTACTTGTTGGAAAAGGCGAGATGTTAATCAGGGGATCAATTACGTAACTTTTCTCACTTCTCATTTGTTACTTCTTACCTATTAACAAAATTCAATCGTCATCAGTGTTAATCATATGATTAAGAGATTATTGATTTGTATGCGTAAGAATTTTGTTATACATGAAAAATGTTGCAAATAAGAAAGTGAGCCAATCTCTACCCACAAATTATCCTCAATTTTTGAAAGAAAACAATGAGCCAATTCCAGACTAGTAACATTTTTAATTTTGATTTGAAACTGTTTTTTTATGAACGAAGTGACATTACATCTTCAAAGTCTGAATGAAATTCTCATAATATAAATCTAGGAGGCTGTTCAGATTATCAGCTACTTCATCAATATTCAAACTGCAAGATAAAAAAATTTTTTGAGCTTTTATGAAACATAATGTTATTAATCCAAAAATAACAGTTATTAATTGTAGTCCAGGGTTCTGAAGGGAAATTGTGCCATTTACTTTTTTTATAGAATCTTCACATCTCAAAGCGTATTAACCAATTGTTAAATCTTTGCGAATGTCGTTTATCAACACATATCGTCCAGTTCTTTGAAGAGATCTAAATTTATATTTAGATACCCGAAGCAAAGTTTTGAGTAATTTTTTAAGCACTTTGGATGTTTATATTTTAGACCTATTCCTAGGCAGTGAAATTTGGCCAATGCTTGAATTGATACTTTTATGTTTTAAGTACAATCCTAAAATAATCCAAGTTTCTAAAGATTCCTGATTTCTTAAGTTTTCCAAAAGAATATTAATTGGGGCAGGTATTAAAAATCTGATCGTCCTTAACTTCAGATTCCTTTGACAGTATATTGTATTTTTATATTCTATTCCCATATAAAACTATTCTTTTATTTCTTGAATATGTAACAAAATATTTTTCTAGCCAGACGAACGAAGTAGTCAACGTTTTCCAACTGATTATGCCTATTATCGCTCGCCTCTCAATACCTATGCAGAGAAGAGCGCGCTGGAGGGGCAATTAATTAATTTCAATTTTGCCTCGAACAAACAGCAACTGCTCGATTATAGTTTGATGTTAAATTAATTATTCTCCGAATGGCTCTGTCATGTATGCGAGAGCTCGTCACAATAAAATTTTTCTTTTGCACAATTCGAAATTGGATTTAAAGAGCCCTAGGGAGTCGATAGTCGACAAATCGATTGCACTCAATTTTGTGTTACTGAATTTTATAAATAATGACAAAATACTTCATTATTATGTGAATTTTCTAATTAATTTAAATAAGAAAGGGGCTTATGTCTAGAGACAAGATGAGTGAGTAGTGAGGGATATGTTATATCCCAGAAATCAGAGAGTATCATGATCTACTTGAACTTCTAAACTATATATAGGAAACTAAATGATCCATCTCGTTAAAGAGCTTAGAACTGACTAGGATTGCATTAAACCAACCCCTTCGGATAGGTAACACTCGGTAGGGTGAATTTTGATGATATGCGTAATGGCGATTCAGTATATTATCGATATTGTGTTTCTCAAGTACTTGGAACAAACAACTCGAGATAATGGTTTTAGAAACAGAAATAGAAATAGAAATTCAACATGTTTCAATTTAAAGTAAATTTGAAAAAAAATGTAACTCATGAACAATAAATAAATGAATAATGAAACAAAATGGCGAACTCAGAACCTGTCTTTGTGCAAGATTTCTAAATGAAGGAACGATTTGAAGGGAGTTAAGGGTCCTATTTCCAGAGTTTCATGATGCGCGTCAGTCATTTGTCTGGGATTAGCTCTCAATTGTTTTCGTTGGGTGTGGAATTAACATAAGCTTGGATGAAGGATGTAAGAGAAGTCTCTCTCCTGACGGATCCTTCGGTTCCTTAGCTCCTTGATTATTCTCTGGGACTATCGTGAATGTGTAAAGATTCCCTAAACCCGACACGCGATGCATTTCCTAAGAGCTTCAGAAACATTCTCTTCCAATATAATCAATTCCAAAATAAATTTAATGGGATCGTTAAACTGGATTTGTTTGCATTTTACAATGTACAATTACAGTGAAAATTACAATTATAATTTAAAGTTTTCAAAAAATATTAAATTTCCAGGTAGGACATATTTAGAATACACGGCAATAATCAAGCTAACAAAGTGAAACAATTTATCCTCCGTAGGAAGTCAAACCAGCCGCGACGTTGAAATTCCGGTGCTAATAACGTTAATTAAAACCCGCGCTTGAAACCTCAATTAATATCATCGTCCCGGTCTCGCTTCTTCCCCGGAACTGGTTCTTCCAACCCCTTTCTTCAACAAAACTAGGAAGAGCTAAAGTGAAACCATCGCATCGGTGGTGTTGGTAGTGGTGCGGACAAATAAAACCCATTACCCACTCCAGATTCTCGAAGACGTCGAAATTGCAGCCTCAAACCCCAATTTTGTCCACTGACAGCCGACGACTTTTCTCAAGAGGGTGAAGAAAGGGACTGAAGGAAAAATGAGGGTGACTCAAGACGTCCACGACCTACCCCTACTACGAGACAAAATTCTTTGAACGATTTTCCCTCTGTCTTAACCTTCGCACCCTCTTATTCCTCCCCGTCCCCAACCCCTTTCTCCAAAATTTCTACCCTTAGTGAGGCTCTGTCAACAGAAGGGTCGAACCACGACTTTCAAGTTTTATGAATGAAGCTGCGTTCTGTGAAGCCACAAAACGCGAGGTCGTGGTTCTTGGGACTTCTGCTTTGATACTTACAATCGTTTTCGGTTACAAGTTGTTTCATTTGATTTAATTGAATTGTATTAGCTAATCATCAAATTGAGGAAGTTTTTATGAAAGTAATTTCTTCATCTGGATATGCTCTTTTTAAAAATTGAAGAATGTTTTACAGGTATTAATTTGACTATCAAATTAAGTTTTGAAAAAACTTACCTCTTCCGCTTCTACCGACGAACCTCAGGTCGTTGAACTTGGCTATTTGATTTTTCATCAAAGCCGTCGAGTTCCTAAGTTCGGCACAGCAATTCTCGTCGTTCCCAGCCCTGACGGTTACCAAAGTTCCATCACCAACTTCTCCAAAGGCTACAACCTTAAATGCCTGCGGAAGTGTCTTGTTCGACCTCCAGTGGGCTGGCAAAGCCGTACAAGCCAAATGAGGAGATCCTAATTGAAAAAATAATTTTTCAGCCAAATGAAGGAATCAACACTAATTGCAGACCACAAATATATTTTTTTCAAGTCAAGGCTCACCTGTCTTGACAAGTTCTCCCGAATGTTCGCCACCCCAGACCCCGGCAGTATCATGTCTGTCCGCAAAAATATCACTTGTCATCTTCATGTAGGCATCAGCGAGAGGCGAGACTCCAGATTCTGGAGAAGCCGCCGCTCCAGGTGCTGATGCTCCTGTCAACTGCATCCTACTTCCGGTTCCAGTTTCAGCTTCAGTTCCAGTTCCACTTCCAGTACTGTCCGCAGTTCCACTAGAATTTCCACTCGCGACAACACTTCTCGATTCGGAACTGGTCACTCTCGCAGTACCAAGTCCACTTCCGGTTACCGTGTTACCACCACCGCTATTGCAACGGCCGAATATATCCATAGGCAGTCAGTACACCGGGCGAAACATCCTTCCAGGGGGACTCTTACGCCCTTCAGGAGCAAGGAGACCCCCTTCGGTCAGGCCTCGGGGCCTAATATATTTTCAACCGCCTCGATACCCGCAGCTTCCGTTTTGATTCCGAACTTAATTTATTAATAATAATTGTCCCGTCGCTTCCTCGTCGATAACATCCTCACGCTTCTCAGGACTCTCGCGATGTCGAATGCCGTTCGTCCCGAACCGACCCGAAGCCTTTTGCAGTTTTCGGGGGTGCGGGTAGCCTCGATAAGTACATCACTCTTCGTAACCACCCTACCGGTGTGATAAATCCATCCACGTTGATTTTTCAACGTTGGTCGATCTCATTTTCAGGGAGTGGGAAGATTTTGTCAGCTAAGTAAACTGGAACCAAAAATAATTTACCTTTGTTAAATTTATCAAGTGCTAAATAAATATAAACCGTATCTAACTCGAATCAGAATAAATGTTGTAATTAATTTACTCGAGAATTTCATCTAAAGTCGAAATAATGTAAATTTTTACCACTTTGTAGTAGAATACACATATAATTTTTATCTGTGATACATTTGATCGACTAAATTGCAATTTAAATCAATGACAGCTAATTGGTGTATATACGAGGAACGATCGTTCAGAAGCTGCAGGTGACACAATGCTGGAAATTCTATCCTACATTTGTTTGCAATCGAATTATTTAAATTAATAATAATCAAGCAAAAGCCTTTTTCTTTTTTGGAACATAAATATTGTATTTTTTAGATTTCGCTGATAAGAGCACATAGTCTGTTCCTTACTGGTGTTATCTACTTAATTAGTAAATATCTCCAACAATATAAACTGAAATTTGCGCCCCACATAAACTAAGCTGCAAGTGGTCAGTCCTTTCCCCTGAAACTAAATCAGACGTCTTAAAAACATCCCTCGGAAGCTACCCTCGATACACATCACCCTCAATTCCGTCGACCATTCTCTAGAGCCTTTTTCACCCCTAATCCATTTAACGAAGGCTCTTGTGAGCCTTTATCTCGCGATTGCAACCCTTTAACGAACCCGCTCACCCTTTTGCTCCCGCGATCCTCGGCGTCGCGACGCTCGCGATGTAAGTCCTGATGTGGGACGCAGGGCTCTCGCAAATGCGTCGCACATTTTTCAGTCAACATTCCCTCTTTCTCTCTTTTTCTCTCTTTCTCCAGCTCTTCAGTGACGTCACCGTTCATTCAGTAATCTTTGCGCACGTCACCCGCGTGACACGTCGGATCCCGGCAGCGAGAGAGAAAGAGAGGAACTCGTTCGACCGGTGGGAGGAAAAAATAGGGGAAAAATAGGGGAAAAAGATCACAGGGTTGCAGACACAACCCCCATACTTTGCCTCCCCTACGCACGTCCGCGTGTCAAACTACACGTGGCCTGCTCGTACACGTTGTCCCTTTAAACTTTTTCGAATGTTCTGCCCCCGACAACTTTCATTCACAATCCATTCTACAAAAATTTTTAACATTCTACCTCGTATTTTATCAGTTAATATTAGTCTTGAGGAATATAGAGTAAGAAGCTTATTTCTTCAGTACTGAAAACTATATCTAATGATAAAAGTTTATTCCAAAGAACTTCACTAGTTCATTTGTTTCTTTAAAGGTATAAAAGCATCTGGAAGTTGCTAAAGAAACCACGTCATGTAGCATACAATTTCCTCAATTGTAAATTTTCATCATAGCTGATAAAGCAAGGAAAAAACTCTTTCCCACGTCACAATTTTTCAAAATCTCCTTTTATTAGTCAATAGACTACTGAAAATCTGCAAGACTTCGGCTTCCAGTTGTTCAAATTTTTTAAACATCAAATTTTAAACATCAAAACAAGATCACATCCTTCATTGGAAAATTCACCGTCCGACGACTAAGTTCGCGCTTAACTTCGCATTCAAATCTCTTACGTTCTCCTTTCTTATTTCGATCTTACTGGAACAGTAAATCGCTTGGATCATCATACAAAAATCTCTAATCAACGAAGAACTTGTAAGCAGTCCTATAATTGTTTCAGATAGACTGATAATAGGGCTACGATCGATCTCTTCTACTGATTTATCTTTAGGGTATGGGAAATAGATATGATTAAGAAATGATGATCAAAATTCCCTACCAGGGACTGACCTTTTCCAAAATCTCCCGAAAAATCCTCTCGCCTAAGGAGCAACTGCAGAAGGAACCACAATGACACAATCACCTCACAATAAGAAAAATCAATTCTTTGACCTAATCCACCTCACAGAACCAAAAACCATACATGAGACCTTTCGTTACCACCTTCTACCATAAAAAAAATCTTCCACTCATTATGTCACCCATCACTGGTCCCTTTATCATTTTCCTCGATCTCTTCTTATTGTTCTCTTATCCTGCAACCTAATTTCTCCCGAAAATTTTCTCAGCTTCCTCTTAAAACTGTGTCACTAAATCCAGCACGTGAGTAAAGATTATCTGAGCCACAAAGGTGTCATAATCTCGAAGAACACTTACATTTAAGTGCTAAGAGTCGAATCCCAGAGGATCCTCTTAACGAAACGACACCTCTTTATGAAGGACTTTAAGTGTCTTCAGACGATGCAGGGTGATCGTTAAGGTGTCCTAATTACCAGATCTTCGTTCCCTGATTAACAGATCTGGCTTTCAGACTGACTTTCCGTGGTTTTCGAAAATCCCGAAATTTTAAGATAAGCTTGTCTTTGATTCTTTAAGGGAGCGATAGTGTTATCGAAGCACAGGGTGGGCCACTAACTATAATTTGGACGGTACGTGTGAGGCAACAGCCGTTGACGCACTGGTCCATGTCTACACACGCAGCATCCCTTTCCCCTTTCCTTCCCGCTCTCCTCACACCCCTCCACCGCAAAATCCGTCCTCCCTTCTACGTACCCGCAACGGAGAGGGAAGTAGTTCCCTCTCCGTTATTTTCACCCCTTCCTCTTGGTCCCTCTCTTTCAGGGATTCTCTCTTCCACTGATAGGATCCTCTCTCTCGAGTTGCCGCACTCTCTCGCCTCTTTATCGCTTTATATCGTGTCAGATTCTCTCTCTCGGTTTTGACCCTCTTTATCACTCTGCTACGCTTTTGTCCTTGTTGCTCAGTCTCTTCCCCTCAACCCTTTGTGGTCCGGCTCGTGCTGGTCGGTCGACTGCTGATTCAAGGATCGATCGATCTGAAAGTAACTTGATCTTTTCGGCGAAATTATTGTCGAATTGACTGATAAAAAGGTCTTTCTTGACTCCCTGCTGCTTATTAGGATTCATTTATTTATACTTGAGGAAAGGGAAAAACTTTAGAACCTAAAAGAAGGAAAGAAAAACAATGAAGGAAAAGTGATGTACCCAAAAGTAAATTGTTCTTTTCATCAATAGTGTGACCAAATCTTTTTATGAGGTACACATTTGCGTATGCTCGACAGCTGGAAGGATATTTATTATTTAAAAGAGTGTCAATTTCGTTAATATATAGAAGGTATGATAAGAAATGTAGCTTTAATTAAACAAACAAAAATTAAATTGAGAAATTTGAAATTCAATTTAATTTAAAAGGCGAGATAAGGTTTGAAATTGAGAGAATGATTACAATGTAATCTAACAGACAATTATTATTGATAATCAAATGAACGACACAAACAATAACAGAAGAATAGCCTTCAGAACAATACGACCCCAAAACAAATAATAGACACGGTCGATCGAAATCAAATCAATAAAATCATGAACTTGGAAAACCGTTACGAAGCGAAATAAAAGCGAGAATTACACCAAGTGATATTTTAAATAAAATTCGCAAGACAATCGAATAAATCACGCGAAAATGTAAAGATACATGTTTAAATACAAAAGATGAAAAATCAATGGCGACATAGCATACGAAATGAAATCCAATATCAAATACAATGAAAAATTTAAGAGCAATAATCATGTACGAGAAGAATCTCTCGTCAATAGCCAAACATGATAAAACATACATAGATAAACAGGATACACATAATAATCAACAAAGAAATTTTACGATAGTCGCATCATGTCACTCACGAAATCCCTGACAAGTAGTTCAAATCCACCGTCTCAATAGGACTCCTTGGACCATATTTTTATAGAGCATAATGTTTACACAAAGATAAAAGCATAATATTCATGAAAAAGTAACGTCAAATGGAAGATGATTTAAAAAACTATCCTTCACTTCCACACAATCGATATCTTGGCAGCGATAACCCGATTTTCACATATTCTCGATGATGCTCGAAGCGTTTGCCTATCAGCAAATCTATATCCGGTTGAATATCGTCAGGATGGATTCACACAGGTCTGGTGTTTGCACGTTCGTACAAACACTGTCTGCTACGGGGATACGCTGTGTGCCACTGTTTGATTTTCAAAAGTGAAGCTGCTACACTACTATCGAACAGCCTGCGCATCAATTTTACCAGAGACCAAATTCTTGCTTTCAAATTCGATTTCATCAAAAAATCGTTCACCAATCAATCTCATCATTAGAAGGGATAACAAAAAAAAGATTTGTTAAAGTTACCTGTTGCATCAAATATTAGGAATAATATCCTACAAAATTATTCAATGCTAATTTTCATTGATTAAAATTTGCCAAAATATCTTCATCGCATATTTAATTCCTGAGGTACTCGCTGTAAGTGGCATTATAAATATTTGATGAGAGGTTCCATAATTAAATTTTATGAACTCTAAAAGCAGGGACTCTTAATTTATTTTATTTTGTCTGGATATATATATATATATATATATATATATATATATATATATATATATATATATATATATATTAGCTACTGAATTGAAATTGGTGTTTGATTTAGTGGCTGGACTGGCCGTTTATTTCTAAATTAACGTGAGGGTTTATGAGCCCCGACAAAGTCGTGAAACGCGTATATCGATCCCTGAAATTTTAACTCGGTTCGCCCTCGAAGTTAGTCAATTTGGCGACAAGTAGTAACGACTCTGGCACGTCCGAACGAGTGTCCGAGTATCGGCACTCGTAACGGCCGGGTGAACGAGACTGTGACAAACAGCGTACGATGGAAACTCGCGTTGGACGGCCATCGTTGTATTGACAAACGACCTAACGCTCATGTGGACGGTTTCATTCGACGAGATTCGAATTATCTCTGTTGGAGCTTGTCAATGCAAATGCCGTACCTACATTCAATTACCGCTCGTCACGCTCCGATCAACGCTCTAGAACAAGTGCTTGCCCAGATACATCATTATACCCATACATCAAGTATTACTTTCTTATTCAAACTCCATTCTTAATTCCCACTACCACTAGATCCCTTTCCATCAATTTCCCATCCCATCTTCAATCCACAGGATTTCCAACATCCCCTCGAGACAATTGAAACATTTTTACACGAAATTGCTGCAATACTTATTCTTCATCTAAATATTTAACAGTAATTCATCACTTACCTGCTATTATAATGATGAGTGCCATAAATCTCACAGATCATCGCCTAAATCACTTCTGATCTTTGCCGACTTCCACGTGCGACTAATCTTCGTCATTAGGATGATATTTCGCCATGACAGTCGATTCGAATTAAATCCAAACAGCACTATTACACCCTCGAAGCACAACACAAATGACTAATACGGTATTATTAATATCAAGCAGATATTAATTGCCCACCGGTTCCCAATCACAATTTACATTTTTCTTCTAAAATTATATTCCAAGATATCTTAACATTATTGATTATCATTGTTTTATTTAAGTCAGTTTATTTAAAGTCAACTTAATTTTTAATCAGACTCCACGATCTTGACCTTGAAAATCAGAAACTGACCCCGAACATTTTCACTCAAGTGGAAATCATTGATATTCGACAGGTACTCGATTTTATTTACGAATTTGGAGAGGGAAAGAATATAAAAAAGTGAAAAAAAGCGTTCGATTGTGGATACGCTCGATTGGACAACAATACGGGAGAACCGACAACGGGACTGGCAGCAGAAGCAGCAACAACAGAAGCAGCAACCATGCCGCGCTTTCCTCCTCTTTCTACTCCTCTTCTTCTTCTTTCTCCTCTTCTCTCTCATTCTCTCCTTCTCAATATCGCTCTCTTACTCGCTCCTCCACCACCCCTTAAATTGCAACTCGCCTATCTCTCCCTACTTCCGCGCCCCTTCTGCAAAAACCACCCTCCAACGACGGTGGCCGTCCCTCCCAACGAAAAAGGTGGGGCGGCGAACATGTGTAACATGCAGCCTTGATTACTCGCGGGCTTGTAAAAATTATTGTTACGGCCACGAGACGGGGAAACGCTCATTGCAACTTCCATTTTCCGCCGGACTTTTCCTGTGTAATCTGTGAGGAGGTTTTTTAATTCGCAAAATGCAAGTTTGAGTTAGTTTTTTTTGGAACAATAGAATCGAGTATATGATGTCGGGAAAATTTAAGATGTTTTGCCTGAAGGGAAAATATGTTACTACTTAGGAAGGGTAAAATTATTTCAAATTCAAATTTTCTCTTAGGTTCTACATAGAATATTCCGATTTGATTAGTATATTCCAAATTAATTTTTATTGAATATTGTGCGATTCTAGATGAAAGATGCTAAACTTCAAGAGAATCCTTTGGTTTCTGATTGAAATAGGGGTAACCGCAGAATTGAGGGCAAGATGGCAAAAGTAAGAGGCGGTACTGTGGCTGGCCGGCCCACTATGGCGTATCCTTCTCTACTGAAAAGCTAAGATCTGAACGAACACGAAAACATAAGACAACGGCCATGCAACGCTGAAAGCACAAGTTCTCGTTGGATCACTGAAGTTAAGCAGCGTTGGGCACGGTTAGTACTTGGATAGGAGACCACTTGGGAATACCGTGTGCCAATACAATGTACCATACATGTCCATACATACATACTAACAATTGAATTTTGATATTCTAAACTTTTCAAAGTTCCGAGGTCTAGACTAACGAATTTTTTTTATTTTATGTTTTTTACATTTACTGGATTAAGAATATCAAAAAACAAAAAGTTCCCGAAACCATTTTATTTTACTTTTATTTACTTTGCAGAAATTTTGCATGACATTGCTCAAGACTTTAAGAGATAAGAAGACTTTAAAGGATATAATAAATTGTTAATGGATTTTTCAGACATTTTTATCGATTTTACTAGATTTCAAAACACTTTTCTCACTTCTAAGTGATTTTAAAGAAATTTCGAGAGATTTCAAATGTTTATATGGAATTTTAATGAATTTCAAATGAATTCAAAAGATTTTCAAGATTTTCAACAGATTTCAAGCAATTTAGAGTGATTTTACAGAAGTTCAAGGAATTTGAGCAATTTCAATAGCTTTCAAGTAATTTTAATGAATTCCAAGGGATTTCAAAATATTTAAAACAATTTCAAGATATTTTAAGTGATTTAAGGAATTAGTAGGGATTCTAGAAAATTTTAAAAATATATTTACAAAAAAGATTTCAAAATGAATTTAACCCAAATTTCTAGTTATTTAAAATTTTCTAAAAAGGTTACAAAATTCAAATTATAAAGAAAACTTAATTTTAAAAACTTTGGATTCGGATACTGGACCTTAAAATTGGTTAAACTGCGTTTGAAATTTTAAAAAGTACATTTTTTTACAATATCATACTTTTAAAAATAATATATAAAGACAAAAAATCCCTGAATTTCAGCAACTCTTGATAAATCAAAATTACTGTTTTATCTGAAAGTTTCACTAATTTCTATTTGTCAGTACATCAACGTTAAGTTTAGAATTTGGAGGAATTTGGCGTTGGCTTTGAGGTAACTATCCGAAGCTCAAATTTTCGAGTATCAGGAGTCGAGCTTAATCCTCTGTAAGCAAATCCTACACACGAAAGAGCCTTTAGACTGTTGGGTAAAGTTCGGAAAATCCAAAAATCCTTTGGAACACTATACGTAAAAGTCCAGAATAAACATTTCCTGAATGGTTAGTAGTTGCATGCTGCACAAGAGAAAGAGTGAAACAGGGAGAAAGACAGAGTAAGAGAGAAAGTTCAGGGGTAGGGAAAGGGTGGGCGAAGGGAGTTTGCGGTTTGGGGGTTAGTTCCAGACTCTGAGAGAGTGAGAGGGATAAAAGTATGCGCTACGCGTAGAGCGACGAAGCCAGACTTTCGTTGGCTAAAAGTAGACGCGGAAAGCTCGTATACATACGATGGGTGTAAACGGAGAATGGGTAGCAGACAAAGTGAAAATGAAAGTTAATTCTTTCTTTCTGAACAAAAAAGGAACGTAAAATAATTGTAAAAGAAAAGGTTTCTGTTATTGACAACACTCGAGGCTGAAAAAGTTATTACATGTAAACTGCATGACATTATAGGAAATTAATTTTTAAATTTTCTGTCTCAAATTGTGTTTAACACAATTAAGTTTTCATTTTTTAGATGGGGTGAAAGAGGGGAAGATGCTAATATTATAAACTATCCTAAGTATTATTCCGAAAGACTGTTTTGTTTTTATAAAATTTTGAAAAATTCCTACAAAGTACTTAAAAATTAAATATTTTTTTCGAAAATATTGAAATTCGAATTTTTAAGTAACTCTGATACAAGTAAAAAATGTCGTTAGTTATTTTTTGAAGTAATATATTTTCTGTTTCACTTTGGAGTGTAATAATAATTTATTTTGAGTATGGAGATTGTTTTTTTTTAATTTATTGATAAATAGATGACATTAGTTGTACATTTTCAAGAAAAAATTCCAAATTTGCTTTTTTTTAGTACATAGCGCACTCTCGACTGGGGATGTAGACTTTCGGTCTTCGTAACTTTACTCAGAGATGGCGGCACGACGTACTTTTTAGAATAATTCTTTCTCTCTGAAATACTCCTGTTGCATTCGTGAATATCTCTCGATGCATGGAAAGAATTTAAAAAAACATTTTTATTTTTTGAAAAATATATTAAATTAAATTAATTAATTTAAAAGCAATAATTTTATTATAAATTTACCTGTCGTCTAAAGCATTTTTTCATAATTAACGAAATATAGATTAGTTAATTTGAAAAACTAAAGGGTGTCGCGCAAATCCCTAAGTACCACTTTTTTCAAAAAAAGGTTTTAATTGCGAAATACATATAATTTATTTAATTTCTTTCGTAGAATCGACTCTTACTTTTATTTTTCCCTACCTCGCTTTTGTTAAAAAATTTTTTGATATCAAATGACTCAAATTTCTCACAAATTTTGAATAATTTTCTGCGGCTCAAATTGAGGGGACCGTCACTTCTTGCATTTAAGAAAAGTGCCCCTTCCCCCACTCTCAGCGATCAAAAATTTTATTGAAATGCTGATTGATCTTCTCTCTGAGACTACAATTAAAATTATATAAAAACCAACCCCTATAGGGTTAGGAGGCAGCTATTTTTGTATACAAAAATAGCTGCCTCCGCCATCTTTTCGTTGAACTCCAAATTAAAACACAAGGTAAAAGTTTTTGCGGTCGCTCGGTGGATGCGATCGAGTCTCACCGGCTCGTTTTAATTCGATTTTGGACCCGTTTGTCAGCATCGTCCGATCGCCTATGTCTACTATGTACCCACACGTATACATGCATTTTGCGCAAGTGTCTATGTGTATGTAGAATGTATTCAACAAGCAAGAACGACAAGCTCGGCGAGTACAGAGTACAAGAGTCAGTGTTTTGTTCGCGCGCGATGGACGCGTCGCCATAGCGACTGGTGGTTGTTTATTATTGCGTCTAGCACACCCCCTCCCTAGATGGGGGGAGGAGGAGGTTGAAAGGGTTAACTGAGTACGATGGAGGGGACCAAAAGGGCAAAAGGATGGTCGACAGTGGACGCGAGGTTGATGGAAAGAGGGAAAGAGGCTTAGGGAATGGCAAAATAGGGGTAGAGGGGGTGGTTCGCGATGGGGTTAGGGGCTAAGAGGAGGAGGAGGGAAAAGCTGTATGTGCAACGAGGGAGTGGCGGCCGACCACACGGGGCCGAAAAACACATTCTCCCCAAACCTCGCGAGGTAATGAGAGTTCGATAAAGCGCCGTTACCAGTTTGACGTCAGGCGATTTTTCACGAGTAGGTACACGATTGGCGTACACTCATACGACTCCATATATACATATATGTATTCCATGGGGCTGGGCTACTCGAGTTTCAAAAACTGTGAATAAATAATATGAAATCAAAGATAAATGCAAGATAAATGTAGACCATTATCCTCTGTATTAAAAATTAAAGAAATATATATTTTGAAAAGTCATAGAAACTTCTTAATCCTATCTTTCTTCATAATGTGGAAATAATAATAATGTGGAAATTTAAATTACGATAAACTTCAAGTCTAATGAAGCCTGACCTCACTGTTTTCTCATCTGTAAACGAGAACTGGTGATTAGGGTTGCGGCTAATTAAGAAACGATTCGTGCACCGCAGCTGGCGTAAATGGTCGAGCTACTTGGAACTCTTGACCTCGAATAAGGAACCAACATAAGGTCGATGGACGTGATCAAGAAACGTTAAAACACAGGTGCATGAGAAATACTCATGAGTCAAATATATGATCATGAATGATCAATCCTTAACTTTCATGTGAAAGGTGAATATTATTTTCCTGATGAATAATTTTAATTTAACATGAAGTTATTAAGTGTTTTCTTTATAAAATGTTTTGTTATCTTGAAAGTCAATTTGAGTAGGTATAAATAAACTGAGAGAAAAAAATGCTGCAGAGATCGGAAACAGACTAACGGACACCTCTTCGAAGAAGGGTGTCTAGTAGTCTCCGGATGGGTCAGCACCGGAAGCTTGAAAGCTCCCTATCAGCGAGACGGGATCTGTACTGTCAGCTCTATCGCTTCTGTCATTGTAACTTGTGGCTAAAGAAAAACACAAAAGAAAATTCATCCAGCGCAAGATTTTTAGAAAAGTACCATACTGTAATACTGTTAGGAAACATCAACGTTAACCCACTCGATTATCATTCATTTTTTATATTCTAACTTTATCAAAAAAAAACCAATGTAAATACTTTTAGACGTAAAATTCATTATATGTGCCTGGATTTTGAGTTCCTAGCACAGGGCCGTGCGCAAGGTTAACCCCCCCCATAGACAAACTAAAATAAAAAATAAGATTTTATTTTACGTTAAAGACGATCGTTCGAAGAAAATTTTTTTATTGTAACATATGAATTAATCATAAAAATATTTCGACCCCCCCAACATGAATTCCTGCGCACGGCCCTGCATACGGCTAACAGACAATTTACGTGACAATAATATACGGCTAAAAAATTTCTACACCCCCTTTAAGTGACAATAATATACGGCTAACAAATTCCTACACCCCCTTTACGTGACAATAACATACGGCTAACAAATTCCAACACCCCATTTACGTGACAACGATATACGGCTATCAAATTCCAATACCCCCTTTACGTGACAATAATATACGGCTAACAAATTTCAACACCCTTTTTACGTGACAATAACATACGGCTAACAAATTTAAAACACCCCCTTTACGTGACAAAAATATACGTCTAACAAATTTAAAACATCCCCTTTACGTAATAATAATATACTGCTAACAAATTCCAACACCCCATTTACATGACAATAACATACGGCTAACAAATTTCAACACGGTGTTGGAATTTTAAATTTGTTAGCCGTATATTATTGTTACGTAAAGGGGGTGTAGAAATTTGTTAGCCGCATATTATTTTCAAGTAAAGGGGGTGTTTTAAATTTGTTAGCCGTATAGTATTGTCACATAAAGGGGGTCGGAATTTGTTAGCAGTATGTTATTGTCACGTAAAGGGGGTGTTTGAATTTGTTAGTCGTATGTTATTGTCACGTAAAGGGGGTGTCGGAATTTGTTACCCGTATATTATTGTCAGGTAAAGGGGGTGTTGGAATTTGTTAGCCGTATATATTATTATCACGTAAAGGGGGTGTTTTAAATTTGTTAGCCATATATTATTTTCACGTAAGGGGGGTGTTGGATTTTGTTAGCCGTATATTATTGTCACGTAAAGGGGGGTTGGAATTTGTTAGCCGTATATCATTGTCACGTAAAGGGGCTGTTGGCAGGGCCATGCGCGAGGGGGGGTGGGGGTTTAAACCCCCCATATACAAATTAAAATAAAAAATAAGATTTTATTTTACATCAAAGACGATCGTTTGAAGGAAATTTTTTAATTTTAATATATGAATTAATCATAAAAATATTTCGACCCCCCCAATATGAATTCCTGCGCACGGCCCTGTCCTAGCACATCTGGAATTTCGACTTTATTATTATAGAACAGTTTACCTTTAACTAATGACAACAGTGATAATTTCCGAATCCACTTAGTGGACTCCTAATGAAGTGATCCTCGTAATAAAAATAAAGTACTTTCTGTTAGAAAGCCCCTTTCTTTACGATGTTGTTAAACGCAGACAAGATTCCGATATATCGACAAGAGAACGATTTTAAAGAGGAAAATCGAAAATTAAGATCGGCTTGCTTTCTTTTATCCCTGAAAGTTTAAAAGGAATATCAGAGTGTGCGATCTCTGTTTCGAGGATCGGATGACTATACCTTGCTCCACACCACCTACAAGTAAACGAAACCTTCCTAATTATGGGGTATCCATGACAAAAGACTCCTACCATGTCGCCCCGCTCGTGTCAGTGTACCCAAGTAATCTGAAGTTCATCTCCATAAAAAAAGGTCCTTTGTAAAAAGATCTCGAAGCATTTTCTAAAAGAAACATCGTGTCACTAATTACGTAATCTACTGAATATGAAGGAATTTAAATTTTAAACAACGTATTTATCTTTGGGTCACAAAGAGTAATCATTTTGATACCAAAATCGTCTTGGGCAATTAATTATTATTGATTCCTATAGATTATAGATCAAAATGGCATAAGTGTGACTAGGATTTTTGTTATATTTGTGGTCGATAACGAGGGCCTGTAAAGCTTTCCGGTCGTTTCCCGGTCGGAGGAATCGCCGGACGGAATAACCGCACCCGGTCAGCGTGTCGCTCGGTATAAACGATGAGATCCTGCCTCCATGCTGCACCCACGCAAGTCAAGTTCCCCTTTCTGATCGAGCATCCGTTCACCTGCCCTTACCTTGTGATAATTTACTCTTTTCGGTTTCCGGGCCAATCGGCTGGGCTAATTTACATTTACGAGCTAGATCGGTTAATTGCCGGTTAACCGGTTGGCTAAACTCGCGTGAGCATTACGAACCTCGATCGTCATTACAGTTTGTTGCCTTGCGACCCAACTGACACTACCACAAAAGCCATCAGGCCCCTTTTCCTCAATTTGTTGAAATGAAAAGCAGTAGCCAGAATAATTGATTAAACTTTTATAATCTCAACACCTAATTCTAATATGAATTTTATTTTTTAATTTTATTTAATGTTTATGAAAAAGATACAAAAACAATTATTCTTTTACTGTTATAAAAAATGGAAACACCTCTTTCATTTTCGATGTTCCCTGACATTTTCAATACGAATAAACGAGCTGACCGATTTCCCGGGATGAAAAAGCATTTCAAGAACGATCGCATGATGCTTCGAGTGCGTTCCAGTGAAGAGGAAGAGAGAAGGAAACCGGACGCTGGGTTACCACGATGATGGACAGGATGGGCATTTTCCACCACCGTGTGTTCAGTCTCGTGTACAGAGCACACACTCTCGTTGCCTTCTATCGTCCGTATGTCGAAACGAGGTCCATGCAGGACCTGTCACGTCTCTCCGCCCCAACCCCCAACCTATGACCCCTTTTCTGTCCACCATGGCTCGGCTTGACCGAATGCAGTGTACGTTGGAATCGAGTGGCTCGACGGCTTGGTTTTTAGTTAATACCCCTACGTGTGCTGTGCACCTCATATGACCAACCACGTCGATCGACTTTCCCTCAGTGATCGTAATCGTTGTTGGCTGCTATTACCTACACGCTTCGATCTGCAGTATTTCATTAATTTTCGAAACGACGTGCTTTATAAGAGTAGCTAGAAATCCTCAGATGATAAAAATAGTTGATCAAGGGCTTGTCGACTCATTGATTCAGTTTGCAAATAACCAAATAATCAATATTAAACTAGTCGGAAGAATTTGAGAGATTTTATGAATAATTGTGTATATCAAAGCATTTTTATTATGAAATAGTAAAGAAATTGATACCTTTTGTCATTAAAGAAAAAAAACAGTCGAAAGGTGTGCCAAAAGTTGAGATGATGAGGTCTTGATTCTGGTATTCGTTCTGATAGACCTATTGATAAACCTTTGACGATATATTTTCAAAAAATTATTCAATTTATTGTATAAACAAAACTTCTTTTATAATGATGATAAAATTTTGAATATAAATACCTATGAGTCAGAACCAGATGGTCGATATGACGTCAAATTGACATGAATACCGTCATACGATCGTCGAATTGAAATTATCGGCGATAATAATGCTTTGACGTTACTATAATAAGTAAATATTAAACGTATCCATAAGTGGTTTTCGCAGAAAAATTCGATAGTTTAAATTCCCTGTGTATAATTAATAACCCTTAAAAAACAGTTTTCAAAAAAGTCAATAAAACTCGTTTTTTTTATATCGATTAATCGACTATGAAAATTGAAAACGTGGAAATTGATTGTAAAGTCCAAAGTCGAATTTTTCATATGGCTTTTCATCCCTACACAAAATCCATTTCGCCCAGTAATTTGATTCCCATATATTCCATTGATCATATACATGTCAAAAAAACAACAAATATATAAAATTCATTCTCAATTATACCCCAAAAAATCTATAAAAAAAAAAAAAACAATTTCCTCATTCGTCACCCATGAAACGAGTTCATCACTGTAGTATCACCAGCCGATCTTTAGACAACCCTTCTCGAATTTCCAATCGAAAATTGCAATGGGTGGTACCGGAAGTTCGTGGAAAAAAATTTTCCCGTCGACATGACCCACGCGAGCAGTGCATTTCGCGGTGTTCGGGGTGTCGGGGGTGGTTCACCAGAGTGTACCGCGAGTGGGATGAGCGAGTCGAGAGGGTCAAGCGGGTTGCCAATAGTAAGAGGGGTTGGTCACCGCCGGTGAGGCGCGAGGTGGTAAGAGGGGCAGCGGTGGGATTGCGGGGCGGCTGACGGTGAGGGTATTTGTTGGCGCGAGTGGCTAGCCAGTCGGATTACCACTGGGGGGGGGGGGGGGGGGGGGGGGGAAAAAGGGGGGGGGGGGGGGGAATGCAAGGGGGGGGGGGGGGGGGTAGCCCGGGTGGTGGACTGTGAGGGGGGAGGGCGGGGGTGGGATACAGTGCCACTCGACGAAAAATGTAGCCAGAGAGCGACCGCCGCTGGAAAATTTACACGCATCACGAGGGTGAAGCTGAATGGCGAGGGTTAAAAGAGCATTGCTAATGGCCCTGCTCGGTTATTTTGTGGATTTTTATAATACGACCACCCCCCCGCCCCCAGTTCACTATCCCGTCAACCCCGCACATCAAGCTCTTTGCTCTTCTCTCGCTCTCTCATTTTTCGCATCCGATAGAGGCGCGTTTGTATAAGTACTACAGCCTTCGTGTGCTCTCTCGTTTGTACTCTATTTACTCGCTGGCTGTTTCACGAGCTTATCAGCTTCATAAATTGCTCAGACTTTGTTTCGCAAGCTCGCTATTCTCCCAAGTGCAATTCTGACCGGCGTGACTTTTAAAATATGTATCACGCGAGGCTCTAGTAGTTATTTAAAAAATAGAGAAAAAATGAGGGATTTGTCAAGTTTCGAAACATGAATCATATATTTTTTTTTAATATTGAACTTGTAGATTCTGGAACTCAGATCAACGTTATACTATTCACTGATATAAATTGTTGTAAAATAAATAATAAATTTCCGCTCCAATTAAAATCCTTTGGATATTTTGGATTCTTGAAATCTGATTGAAGGCAGGCCTAATTTAGTTTCCATCGAGGTGCTGACGGAATCGCGACCCTAATAGGTAACGTAACGCTAACCCAGTGAAATAGATACAGTCGGTGAATTCAGAGAAGGGATTTGATGTTGAGGGGTTTGGGGGTTGGGGTGGATTTCACAAAATCCATCCATATATTGCGCAGCCAACAAACCGACCGAATCTGGACAGAACGGATGGGTAGGCCGCGTTTTCACCATTGCATTGCCACTCTAGAATTCTACACCAGTAGAGGTATTAGAAGCGAAGCCTCATGCCCTGGTACCAACGCAACCCCCAAACCCCTATCACTCCCAACTCACCCCACCGGCGTCCTCGTCGAGGTACAACGGCTACAGCAGTGGCTCGGCACTCCGCAAATTTTCAACCCACGTATTCGAGCTCGTTTTTGCTGCGTCCGCCGCCAGATCAATGGGGTTTCTAACACGGGTATGTATATGTGTCCGTCCACCACCCCCGGTTAACCCCCCAACGTCCCCGTTCACTCACATGACTCTGACCAACGACCCCCTTCCCGAAACACCAACAGAGGTTGGTACAGGGTGATTATAAACTCCCGACTAATTGTAAGCGTTTCTTGCTCATGAACCGCAGTTCTTTTTAGGTATTTGTTTTCTGTTTTCTATTCTTTTTTTTTTTTGTTTTTTTTGGAACGATTGTGTCTGGACTGAAGCCTTTCGTTTTTTAGAGAGGGAGTTTCTTTGGTAAATGTAGTCAAGCGGAAAATGGTGTTTTACGAAGAGGGTGGAATAGGATCTGGAATAGGAAATGGGATAAGAGGAAAAGAGGGAGATTAGAAACTGCATTTTTATCTCATTTTTCTCAATTTGTCCATCCTAGGAAAATTTAGAATTTATTGATACACACAATTACGGCTGTTCCTCGCTCAAAGCTGAATCAAAGAGACAGATCGATAATAATTCTGTTCGGTCGTCAACAATTAGTCTGGATTCGACCGCTAATCAACGGCATACGAAATCATTCAGGTCTAATTGTTACTATACACGAGTAAGTAATCCCATAGTCATTCTAATTTTTTACATGCAAACCCAAGGACAATACAAAATCACAGTTGCTTTCAAAATTGTCAACATTTAGTCTCTACCTCAAAAATTGTACAATGTAATCAATGAAAGCATATTTTTTATTACTTATAAACTTTAGCCAGTATTTCGTTCTGATTACATGCTATCTTTATACCATTTTTGAGAAAAATTTATGTGGAAATTATTTTACGATTGTACATTGAATTGTACTAAAAATTGTATCTAGATTTAAATTATTTTGGAATAAATGTAGAAGGGAGGAAAATGACGGGATGTTGGGAATGCTTTGACTCTATCAAAAGCCTTAATGTTATATTGATAGAATGTTACTGAATGCAAGGAGTTTCTGCTCATCAATAGTAATTCCGATTCAACGACTCGTAAAACAATACGCGGCTGATTACTCGATGACTTCCTAGGACGAGCCGCCATGGGCTTTGGGATTCATACGCAACGGAATTACTGGTTTACGCGTCACTGATATTGTGCGAATACCAATGCATTATATGACTACGAGCAAATTGTATTCGGCGTGATTTTATACTCGTGAGTCTGTTTTGCCATTGAATTATCATTCGACGTTGAAAAGATAACACTATAGATTCTCTCGTCGCGTCGTGCCGAAATGACAAATTTATATGCTTACATATTTGAATGGTATATATTTTTAGTGACCAAATTGTGTCAATAAATAAAGTATTTTACTAGTTAAGCCTATACAGTATTTTTCAGTATTTTTTCCTACACTATTTTTTTACATTCTCTTTCGCCATTTTATTAAAAATCAAATATTGTTTCAACTTTCAACTAAAGTCGAGACTGAAGTTCTCTAACCGATTTTCTCTTTTTCTTTCACTTTCCACTTTTACGACACCTGAGCTTAAACTTTAGAAACCTCTATTTAAAAGCATTTTTTTATATATATACTTAGACCAGAAACCTGTAACTATTACAGGATTAAGGCTTTGTGGCTTGAGGTATTTCGACTTTTTGTCTCTTCCCCACCCTTTTTTCTAACTCGGAAAGTATTTGTTTTCTCAGGAAGCTGTGAGTTCGTTAAATCGGATTTGAAGAATCGTGTTGAAAAGCGATATCGCAATTCTCCGCAATGTATAGATTTCTGCTCGGATTTGTGTCTAATCTACTTTCCGAGCTCTACAAATCCCTTTGGTACACAGTTTTGGGACTGGTAGTCCTCTTAAGTAAGAATCTTAAAGGCGCGTCGACATTTGACAAGAAAGAATAAAGGGAAGGTGGGCTCAGGTCTATGGAGAAAGTTTTGAACGTGAGGATGGCACACGACCTCGAGCTACTTGGTAGGAGGTGAACCCATCATGAGCCTCGATGAAACTATTATAACCATAACATCAGGACCATCTGTCTCTTCAAGAGAAAAATTGTTTTAAACTGTTGAATAAATTATGAAACCGATTATATTATTATTATTATTATTAATATTATTATTGTTATTATTATTATTATTATTCTGCGACTTTTAATAAGGGAATCAAAAATCTCATTTACAAAAATTGACAGGCCCTCAAGAAAAGAATCTCTTAAGACTTATTTAACCTGTGGAGCAATAAATCTCCGGATGGATTAAAAGAAACTGACCGATCGCCACTATGAATTCGAGAAAGCGATACCGGTACAATTTACATGAAAATCCGACAGCCGTTTCAAAAAATCGGCTGCTGGTACGGCTACTTCAAAGTTAGGGGCCTGGTGCGGTCTTGCGGAACCAAAAATACTCGAAATCTAAAAACATCTGTCAGGTATCACTCCCCCTCGAGCCTCACTGTCTGCGTTAAATCAGGTGAACGATTTCTACAATGGGACCTCTCGACGATACTTACGACGCAATTCTGCGGAAGACCCGTTTGGCCCATTTTTTTCCTTCTCGATAATCGAAGTCCTCCCAATGCTCCCCGTCGATTCTGATTGGCCCTCTTGCCATGAAAAAAAATTCGAGCACGAGTGAGATCCACCGCTGCGAACCCTGATCTTTGCAAGCAGAGACATCTTTTTAAAACGTTAGTTTTGACTCTTTAATGTCCAAGTGATAAATTTGTCTTCGGCGATGTTACTTTTTCTACATCTGTTCAGGACAACCAAGCTCTTTGTTGCTTTTCTATATGCACCGATTCAAAGAAGTGTCACAACATTGTTGAAAAAACTCGCGTTCTTGTATCTCAATTTAAGGAATTCTTGTAAAATATTGTATTTTATTGAATGGGAACATTGAGCAGTCTGTATAGATTTATCAAATTTGTCAAATATCAAATTTATCAAACTCAGCTTCCTGAACCAGACATAAAATCCCCTGATAAGAAAAATGTATGCACATTCCGAGAGACATTAGTAAGCAAGATAAAACAAGCACTCAGTTTTATTTTTATTGCAGGTATAAGGATCATCTTAGCAACTAAGGCGCATCTGTCCGCTTTTTTTTAGAGCCTGGTTTACATTTTGGAAAAATCGTCCCCATCCCCGCAAGCCTAAAATCATCCCCGGCACAACCTATACGATTAACACGTCAGAAGTACAAAGAATCCGCCGAGGTATGTCATGGGAATGATTTTTTGTTCCGAGACCCCATAGTCGCGGGCACCCCTCTGGTTATGTTTGCACACACAAGCGTTTATCTATGGGGGTCTCCATTGAAAAAAGGGGCCTATTTTCATATAGCCAGTGCTCTTTCGTCCTGCCTCTCTTGATTCTTCTGCACAAGAGGAATCGTAATAAATACGGGAGATCAGATTCCACAAATATTTACCTCTTTCTTGGAGTTCATCTTTCATTGTGATTTTCTATTGTCAAATGTCAAGAGATTATTCTCTTAACAATAACAAGACTCTTGACAAAATCCTTTCTACAATTTTTATCCTCTCCTTAAACTTTTAATGTTTAGACTTTCAGAATTTATGCTTTAGAATTTGGTATTTAAAGTTTAGAAATTTTATAGACAGGGTTGAATACAGACAGGATTTTCAATACATCTGCGCCACGAGAAAAGTTCAATTATATGAATAGAATATAGGTTTAAAATTATTTGAAACAACGATATTTCTTCGCTGAGAAAATTTTGTTTGACATTGAGTGATTTGAGATGAAATAACGCATTCTTTTCTCAGTGTAGGGTTGAGCTTTGGGGTAGAGGTATGTTTGTGTGGGGATTTCTGGTAACCACGGGAGGACAACTGTAAAAAATCCTTATTTAGAGACGAGAGGATTATCCTTATATGAGAAGAGCCTACACGCGTGGCAGAAATCCGGTTCGTTAAAGCTATTCTTGCCAATCGATAGAGAGCAACATAGGCGTGAATTATAGATTGAGCAAGTCTACAGACTTGGACCGCCTCGGTTCTGAGGGACATGAAATATGCAGTGGTCTTAGAGGGTAGTTTCGGGCCGGGGTTAAAATGGAATTAACACTCCTCTACCCCATCATGTAACTAGCGACGATCATTCGAATGGATGTCCCCTGGATGTCTCTTCGAATTCAGACCCTACTTTCCAAACGCAGAATCATACGGAATAATTTACAATAGAGGAAACTTTATAGTAAGTCTTTACTGAAAAATAGCACTCTATTCAATTTTCAAAATAAAGGTGTATTTTATTCTTCAACAAAATACATAATTTGGAAAATGGTGGAAACTTTCAAAAACAGACTCAATTATTATTCAGTATCCTTATTCTTGATTTATCTGAGAAAATAGTTTTTACGTTTTACGTAATAACTTATTTGAATCAATACACTGTTTTAGAAAATCTGTATGAAATTTAATATAATGTATAAGTATCGATATTCAAATTACATCATACATATTTTAATTACAGTATAGTTCAAGAAAAGTATACAGGAAAATTTTGTGTATTATACATATTTTAACTCACCATTTCCAATGGCCCAGTCCACCTGAAACATAAATAATTGATGGTGTTGTTTAGTTCTTGATGAACCGATTTTTTATTTCAAAAATAAAACTAGCTGTGAAGTTGTATCAACTTTTGTGCTCATTCAATGAGCACTTTGCTTC
>CAJFCO010000046.1:3229318-3251036 GCA_904066015.1 Synergus gifuensis | reverse complement strand
ATTGAAGGTAACTTAGTTGGAATCCACCTTTTTACTGGACCCTATAACAATGAGAATAATCCTCAATATCCTGAAGTTTTTGCACTCTTACAAGATTCTACATACTATCCGTGGATCATAGCAAACATGCGCGACATAGAAGCGCAGTTCCAGAACCACCATAAGTAATAGAACACCTATTATAAAAAAGTATAGTTCGGAATTTTGTTCTGTTTATGCGGATACGAAAAGCACAGCAATCTGTACCAAATAAATACAGTTTTCAGGAAGAAATTACTCTTTTTTTGTTACATTTATTTGTATCGTTTTATTATCACAAATACGAAGGATTAAAAAATTTCCCAATTATTGAATTCAATGCAGTAATTTAATAAAGAACTTTTCATAAATAATAGTGGAAAATTTCTTGACTTGACTACCAACGTGTGATACAATTTATCTAAAACCGTGATGTGTTATCTAAAAAGGCATAAAAGAACTAGTATGGCGGACTGTATAAATGGAATTTGTCATCTTCAAGTTCATGACTTCGCCATTTTCAAAACAGTAAGCAAGTTGAAAAACTATAATTTCATCGTTTGAGCAATAAAATGCCAGAAAAAATATACTTTTATATTTTAATAATTCTTTGTGAAATTCTATCTCAAGGAATCAATGAAACCTTTGCAGATGAAAATATTAGTAAGTAAAATTATGTCCCATATGTAAATTCACATTGAATTAATCTGATAAGTTTTACGATTTGAAAATACTGTACTGTGAGACTAATTTATTATGTTCTTGCAGGGGAATCATCGAATGTTCTCCTCCGCCAAAAACGTGTAGTTAATCGCTTGCCGGGTCAAGACATAACAACATCTATTCAAAATGTTCCATATATTGTGATTGTTAGACATAATGGGCGTATTCAGTGCGTAGGTAGTATTCTGTCGCATCACGTTGTCATTACCATTCCGCAATGTGTTCGGTTTGAACTGCAGCAGTACCAAATTGTTTCCGGTACCTCACGTGCAGATCGTGGAACCACTCATAATGTAATAGGTATTAAAAACAAATTTGCCGGTATTCCATCCAGATCTGCAGATGGTATTGCTTTACTCACTGTTAATCCACCTTTCGTGTATGGGACGAACACTTCGTTTATACCGCTACATTCAGAACCTTTGCTACAGGGGACACTTGGTATTGTTAGTGGCTGGGGATACAACTTTAGATGTAATGAGTAAGTTATCCACAATATATTGCACACATCTAACATACTATTCTACGGGTCAAGCATAACTAAAACTGAAAATTTGCCTTATTCTCGATTTCAGTCGTGGAACGGGCATCCCTTTAACTCTACGAACAATCCGAGTCCCGATAATTGCTCACCGGGATTGTGTAAATAGATATCGACCTCATAATATTCAGATTACTGATGCAGATGTTTGCACTCATCATCCGCTACAACATTGTGGTCATACTGATGGAGGTGCTCCTTTAGTTGTTAAAGGTCACTTAGTTGGAATCCACCTTTTTACTGGACAGCTTGAAAGTCAGAATAATCCTCATTATCCTGACGTTTTCGCACTCTTGCAAGATTCTGCATACTATCAGTGTATCATGGCAAACGTGGGCGACATAGTAGCGAAGTTCCAGAACCACCATAAGTAATAGAACACCTATTTTAAAAAAGTGTATTTTGGAATTTTGTTCTGTTTATGCATATACAAAAAACACAGCAATCTGTACCAAATAAATACAGTTTTCAGGAAGAAATGACTCTTTATTTTGTCACATTTATTTGTAACGTTTTATTATCACAAATACGGAAATACGGAGGATTAAAATATTTCCCAATTCTTGAATTCAACGCAGTAGTTTAATAAAGAACTTTTCATAAATAACAGTGGAAAATATCTTGACTTGACTACCAATGTTTGATATTATCTATCTAAAACCTTGACGTGTTATCTAAAAAGCCATAAAAGAACTAATATGGCGGACTGTATAAATGGAATTTATTTTCTTTTAGTTCATGACTCCGCCATTTTCAAAGCAGTAAGCAAGTTGTAAAGCTATAATTTCATCGTCTGAATAATAAAATGCCAGGAAAAATATATTTATATATTTTATTAATTCTTTGTGAAGCTTGGTCTCAAGAAATCATTGGAACCCTTGCAGATGAAGATATTGGTAAGTAAAATTATGTCCCATATATGTAAATTCACCTTGAATTGAACTGATAAGCTTTACGATTTGAAAATATTGTACTGAGAGACTAATTTTTTATGTTCTTGCAGGAGAATCATCGAATGTTCTCCTCCGCCAAAAACGTGTAGTTAATCGCATGCCGGGTCAAAACATAACAACATCTATTCAAGTTGCTCCATATATTGTGATTGTTAGACATAATGGGCGTATTCAGTGCGTAGGTAGTATTCTGTCGCATCGCGTTGTCATCACTATTCCGCAATGTGTTCGGTTTTCAACATCGGCGTACCAAGTTATTTCTGCCACATCACGTACAGATCGTGGAAACTTTCACAACGTAATAGATATTAGAAAAAAATTTGCCGGTTCACCATCCAGATCTGCAGATGGTATTGCTTTACTCATTGTTAACCCACCTTTCGTGTATGGGTCGAACACTTCGTTTATACCGCTGAATTCAGAACCTTTGCTACAGGGGACACTTGGTACTATTAGTGGCTGGGGATACAACTTTAGATGTAATGAGTAAGTTATCCACAATATATTGCACACATCTAACATATTATTCTACGAGTCAAGCTTTACTATAACTAAAAATTTGCCTTATTACCGATTTCAGGCGTGAACCGAGGATGCCTGTAACTCTAAGATCAATCGAAGTCCCGATAATTGCTCACCGGGATTGTGTAAATAGATACCGACCTTATGAGATTGTAATTACTGATAAAAATATTTGCACTTATCATCCGCTACAACATTGTGGCCATACTGATGGAGGTGCTCCTTTAGTTATTGAAGGTCACTTAGTTGGAATCCACCTTTTTACTGGACCATTTGGAATTCAGAATGATCCTGAATATCCTGAAGTTTTTGCACTCTTGCAAGATTCTACTTACAAACAGTGGATCACGAGAACCATGCGCGACATAGAAGCGCAGTTCCAGAACCAACAGAAGTAATAGAACACCTATTTTAAGAAAGTATGGTTTGGAATTTAACTGCATTTATGTATGTACAAATAGCCCAGCAATAAATAACATTGTAAAATGTCTTGACGTGACTACCAATGTTTGATATTTATCTAAAACCGTGACTTTTCAAACTTGCCTCCTGTTTATCTGGTGCAAAAAGAAGACAGAGGGAGATCGAGACACAGCTTTTGCGGAAGAGGGTTGGGGGTTGAAGAGGGTAGAGAAAATGATCAGGGCAACGAGAACGGAAACAAAAGCGACGCGGGGCGATGCGCAGTATGGCGGCACTTCCGGCTCGTTCACCACACACAATGCACTCTCCCGTGTCAACTTCTGTACCCTGTGCTTGCACACTCCCTTCCTATGCAACTCTATGACCTTCCGCTCTACCCCTCATCACTCTAACCTCTTATCTGTCATTTCAAACTATACGATTCCACTGCATCATTCACAGGAGCCGCGTGAGCTTTTATCTTTGTCACTTCGCGCCAAGCACTAGACGATATTAAAACCAGGGGTGGTTGGGGGCTTTTTTTCCGAGCTACTGGAAAGGAAACGGACATCTGCAGTAAAAGTCGAAAGGAACAGTCGTTTTAAGAAATTAGTCCTCACTCTTTCCTTTCAAATAGCTCGTTTCCGACTTCAGCCTTATTTCACGGCTGCTGCAGTTTTTCCCTTTTATGTGCTTTTTTCATTTGCAAATGTCGAGCTGAGATTACCGGGGAGATTTGCAAGCAGAATTTTGCTAAAGAATTTTTACTGTTTCGTCATATCGACGTGTTCATATGAGAAGGTTCTATTTTTCATATTCCGAGATTGAACCTTGTCAACTGAATATTCTAGATTATCCTATTCCTATCCTATTTTCCTATTATAAAAAGGACATGAATTTCGGCTAACTTCATAGCGTTACCTTTACATGCATTTCCTGCATAAACACTGGTTACGCATGAAGTGAGCGTCAAGTCGTGAGTATTCTCGACTTGGCGCGAGGATTTCAATTTTCATTTCACTTTCTATAAACGAAACACGCGCGCTCAAGCGCGCGCCTAATCTCGTATATATAAAAACCAAAAAATAAATACAAAATAAAAATATATTAAGTATAAAACCGAATCCTGTTTCTTTTTGCCTAACATTTTTACAAGCATGTTTTCACACTTTATTCCAACCTTGATTCCGAAACGTCTAATGAAAATTTAAATCTCCCTTCAACAGTTATGGAGACCAAGGAGAAACTTCTACACTCCAAGTTATCTCAATTTTCTAAAATTCAAGATGAACATTCTTTTCCGTATTAAAAATAAAACTCTCAAACTTTAAAACCTCATTTCTAGCTGACTAAAGGAAGAACAAAATTTCGTGAGCAGAATTCTGAATTCTTCGTCTAAAATTCAGTAACAAGTAGCGCTTTCACCTGTGTTAAGAGATTCATAATCGCAAAAGAAAACCCGGAATTTGGTGTACCATAAAAGTGTTCAGAAAGGAAGTCTTGTGCACTTTCGAATCGTTATTACCTACTTTCGAGAAACGGTACTTAACCACCAACCAGCCCAAAATCCCCTGATGGATGTTTCAGGTGGATGAAGAAGTTACGCAACTCCTGGATTGGCTGGTCCTGAGAAAAAAATCGGGTTAAATCTGTCTTAATCCTCCAGCTTCAGAAACCTAAGCTCGCAAAAATATCTCTCAAGGTCTACAAATGCGTGAAAGCAGAGAATTTTCGGATGGCTTCTTTCTTGACAAAAGGCTCCTTACTTCTTCCTCTTTCTATACCTGTACCTTTCTTTCTTTCCAGACCCTCAGTTTTGTGTCAATGAGGGTAGTTGTAAAAGTTTCCAAACTGGGCTTTTATGAATTCTGACCTCCTTTCTGGTCAATAGGCTACTGAATATTTTTCTGAGAGCAAAATCTGTGTCAGGATAAATCAGTTTCTCTCTTCAGTCACTTTTTAAACAATTCAAATTCCAATCTAAGGCAAGTCAATTTAAAAATTGACCTTGGTAAGATAATGGGTATTATCTTTTTTTTTTATATTAAATTAATTTATTCTCTCTCGTTATAAAAAAATTTCTTATCAAACTATGAATGTTTTATTAGTCAGTGAAAAGTTTGTTGTCTAATTATGAACAGATTGAAACATTTTTTTTATTAAACGTAGTGAATTTTCTTAAGTGTCTTTGGTCATGAACGACACGCTGACCTAGAAAATCAAAGGGTAACCGTAGGTGCATCTAGCGAGAGATCGATTGTAATTTACCCTTGAGCGTAACTCTCCACACCCTAGCCGAGAACAATATCAACTTTACAACCCATCGTTTCCAATCGACTAGCCAAAGGGGTGGAATCGGCACGATTCTCTTGCGCGAAAATCGGTGAAACGAAAGCCTGCTATGCAATAAATCTCCCTTCTATTGTCATTTTGGGTCAATTTTTGCTTCCCTTTAGTCTTCCCCCTCCTTTCTCACTCCTAAAAGGGACCTTAGGCTCGCACTTAGGTAAATTCGAGTCAGGCCTTCAGCTTCAGTCCCAAAATGAACTTGCAATTCCTACTAAGACCTCCCCAGGGCAGGTAGCTTTACACACCTACATCCCATCAAAATTATGTCCAAATATTTTCCAGTCAGCATAATATGCTAAATCTCCTCACCCGCCCACTTTTCGAAACTTAGCTTCGAAATCCTTTGATTGCCCATTAGGGTTACTGTCTGGACTGTGCAGGTTTTCAAAACAAGATTACTGCTGCATTGTAAGTCATAAGTCAAAGAGAACAATTATTTTACACTAATCCTTTTTATGGGACTATAATTTTCAAAATAGATTGTAAAACTCTGTAGATCTAAAGTTACGGTTGATTTATGAAGGCGCAGTTAAGTAGAAATGAATCATGATTTTGACATTAATGTATAATTATTTTAAATATTTACAGTATTGTGCAATTTAAAATTGCACCTCATACTTTTGAAATATAAATTATTTCCAGGAAACATTTAGTTATTTAATTTATTAATTAAAATGCATCAGATTTCACGCGCACTGAACTTTATCCAAAAAAATTGAAAATCTTTTTGCCGAAGAACCAAAATTCCGAATATAAAGAAATACCGAAGGAATAATTACAAAAAATAAAAATTCACGAATAAAAATTATATTACCTGAAAATTTAAAATGTTCAAATTTTCAAGCACTTGATAATCCGGATATTTTATATTTTCAAGATATTGAAATTTCGATTTCGGTAAATATTTCTACTTTCGTTAATAAATATGTTCTACATAATTAAATTTCGCTAATATGTATTATTTTTATTCAGGACATTAAAGCCTCGGGAATTTGTATTTTACCGAAATTACAAACACAGAGAAATTTTTATGTGAAAATATGAGATCAAGGCTCCTGGGAAAGTCAATAATCATTTATTATTATCTTATTTACGTGCAAGGTCGAAATTGCCTATAAACGAAGTCCGTTCATCTGTATAGCTTTGGCCTTGAAAAGAGATTATGATTTCTGAAAGGGTTAAGGAAGGTTTCTTTTGGATTTAGACTCAAACATGAATTAGTTACGTCCAATACCAGTTAACCCTTTACTGGTTAAGCCTGATGCCAATTTACAAAATATCCTGTTTTATTTCACAAGATTAAAGGCGCGCTTCGCGCGCACATTTACTTTCTTTTTAAATGTATGTCGTATTCTATAAACTAAATAATTACTACATCTGTTTTTTGTTTTTAAAAATAATAGTTGTTAGATTGTTTTCAAAATTAATTACTATTGATGTTTACCCTAAAATATTTATTTAAGATTTAAGATTTCCCGCGTTACGCGCCATTTTTGGTATACGCCGCGTCATCACTTTTATCTGACCAATAAGGAATAAGCGTTACGTTACTAATGATTTTTTTATAATAGGATCTCCCTTTTTCCATTT
This sequence comes from Synergus gifuensis, assembly GCA_904066015.1. Classification (NCBI taxonomy): domain Eukaryota; kingdom Metazoa; phylum Arthropoda; class Insecta; order Hymenoptera; family Cynipidae; genus Synergus; species Synergus gifuensis. The sequence goes on along the minus strand of CAJFCO010000046.1, from coordinate 3,243,938 downwards.
TCCATCTCCATTTTCCAACATACAACTTTATCAAGGATATAAATTATTTATGGAAATAAAAAGTTATTTACGCATCAGATGAGTTTCATAACTTCAAAGAAAAAATATTCTTTGACGTGTATACTATAAATACCTGCTTACAAACTTCTCGTAAAAAATTAAAATCCTTATTATCTTTATCATTAAAAAAAGTTTTGCAATAATAATATTCTGTAGAAAAAAATTACTTCCCTGAGAAATATCTTTGTTTCCCAATTTTGGGAACATCAGAGTGTCTAATTTTATTGTTTGTTTGTGTTTATGGTTACCTTTTGCCATAAATAATACGGCTAGTCAAGTTTAGAAGATTGAAAGCAGTAAAATCTATTACTTCCATTATTCTTTGAGAATCATGGTTCCAAAAGGTTAAGAAAAGGATTGCAAGATTCAATAACTAAGAGATGTGTATATATTATTTCAATGGAAACTCAAAGGCACAGGTATAAAGTTTAGAATATTAATCTTTCCTTAGATCAGTTAGATATTAGTCAATAAGGAAATAAATCTGGATAGGTATACGACTTGTAAGTAGGTACATTGGCCATTTCTTTGTACTTTTAGAAGACGGATGATTTGTAGAGAATTTTGCTATTTATAGAATCTTTGTGATTAATTTTTCAATTTGTTGAAATAATCGAAAATAATTGCAATAATCGCAATTTTATATAATAATCATTGTATTTAATATAAAATTATGAAATCAACAGTAATTCAAACAAATTCTTTTTCAATTAAACAAACAGTTTCTTTAAATTAAAATAATTAAAAACAATTTTGTTTAAATTAAGTAAACTTTGTTTGAATGAAACAAAATTAGTTTAAATTTTTAAAGAAAGGAAGTTGTTTTTTAATAAAGAAATTTTTACTCTGAATTATTAAAATAAAAGTTTTGATTTAAGCCAAGTTTCTCTCTGAGCGTAAATTAATTTGTTCAATGTAAAGTTATTTGAAACAAAAAATCATCAAATTTTGATAGCAATTGCTCAACTCCTAAAATACAGATGATATTCATTTCTTGTTGTCTACACGGAGAGAAAGCTAATATCGGGCCAATCATATTATATTGAAAAATATGGGGCAACCATAGTTATGATTGCTGCAGTCATGGTTTGGTCAGCGCAACGATTTAATAAATTGCTTAACTTATCTTTTTTTTTGGTTGCGCTGACCAAACTATGGTTGCACCAACCATAGATATGGTTTCCCCATATTTTTCAATATTTATGGTTGCATGGCCCAACTATATCTTTTCTCTCCATGTATACACATATACAATACCTGCATGTTTAATGATGACTCTGCTATATTCCTAACAACCTACAATCCTTTCCTATTTCAAAATGACCACTTATAGATCCAACAACTTTCCCGTCCTTCAAATCATGGCAACTTCATCATCATCATCATTCCTCATCATCATTATCATCAATCTTCCTCATCATCAACCATCGCAGATCGAATTCGACCTTCGCACGAGTGAAAATGTGATGTCATTACATCGGAAATTAAACGCGATGCATCAAAGTTAGTCATTAGTGCATCAAATTCACAGGTCAAGAAACGCAAGCAGGCATTGCAAGTAAGCCGACGGCATGCTGAGATCATAAGCGCGTTGGCTAAACACGTGCGCCTTCTGAGTCGCGTGCTTCAGGCTCAGCAGTACTTGCCATAGGCCAGATTGCTGAAGGTAGGAAGAGAGTAGATAGGCAGAAAGGTGGAGGAATAAGGCAAGCTCCGTGGCACAAGCCAGCCTCGGCAACCCCTCACAAGCAAGCAACCCCTAAGCCTGGTTAGGGGCGAAGGCGGCGAGCCGCCGAGGCCACAACACGACCGCCGTCCTCATTGGTCGACGCGTCTGGTCTGGGTGGGGCTCCGGAAAAATTGGAGGGGAGAAAAATCCCCTCTAAATAGCTGCAACTCCAGCCACGAAAAACTAGAATCCGCTCAGCCGGCAGAGAGAGCACGTCGGATTTTGTAGTGTTCTCTTCAAATATTTAACATACCTTAGTTCAAAATTCAACGGGTGCTAATAAAACGTATTGCTTCCAAGTTCTATTTTTTTTTTGCAAAAGTTTTCAAGTTTTTGGAAGTGGTTTGTGAAAGTGACTCTGGACACAGTGATATTACGAATTTAAAAAGGATTTACGGTTTTTATTGGTTTATTTTGAGTTGTGTTAGAGAAGCTAGTTTGATTGTGCAACTGGCGCCAAAGGATGCATCTACCGGAAGGACCAATAGGCATGGAGAGCTTCAGCGCCATCCACGACACCCTCCGGGCTTGTCATGGAGATTTGGTGCAGACCGGAAGTCCGGCAATTCTTTGCAGTGCTTTACCAACACACTGGAGATCTAATAAGTCCTTGCCAGTAGCTTTCAAGGTCGTTGCTCTTGATGAAGTCAGCGACGGTACTCTCGTCACCATCCGAGCTGGAAATGATGAAAATTGCTGTGGTGAACTTCGGAACTGTACTGCAGTGATGAAGAATCAAGTTGCCAAGTTCAACGATCTTAGATTTGTTGGGAGAAGTGGAAGAGGTGTGTTTTCTTATTACTTTTTATGTGAAGAATTGAATCAAGAATTAGATTCAACAAGTTTTCTTTAGTTAAAACAATATTTTTTGAGAAAAATTTATGAGGAAGAAGGCAATGTTTTTGAAGAAAACATTCAAAGCATGTCTTCATGTTGAAAAAGAAGATATTTATAAATTTATGTGATACGTTTTGCCAAATTTCTATGTTTAGAATTGTTTCAAGTATCTGTGATTCAATTTTAGAACAATTAAAATTAGATGCTGTATTTAAAGATGCATATGAAAGTACACTCAAAAATTCAACTACTGCAACTTTTTCATTCACTCTACATACATTTTGGAGGGAAGAGAATATTTAAAAAAAAAAAACATTCTGGGAATATTGCGGTTAAGTAGAGTGAAGGATGAAGAGCGAAATTCTTCAGATTCCATCTGAGGTTGTCTAACAAAGATCTGTTTCCTTGCTTTCAGGAAAATCGTTTTCCCTCACAATACAAATCAGCACGGTGCCTTTCCAAGTGGCGACGTACACGAAAGCCATCAAAGTCACTGTCGATGGACCACGAGAACCAAGATCCAAGTCGAGTAAGAACCTCAAAATTGCCATTTTTAAGAATGTTCATTTCAAATCTGGAAACCATTACCATACTAAACCATTAATAACCTGAAACTCATTCAATTCATTTGTTACCAAAAATGGAATAATTGTTTTCAAGAACACTTATAATAATCTTAATATCTTCCAAGCCAATCTTTGAAAAAAATAAATACTTTTAAAATGTTTTAAAATAGATACTTAAAGTAGCATATAAAGTTGTATGTAGTTCTAAAACTTAACTTTGGAGTCAAATTTTTCATTATTGGTCAGAGCACTACCTTCCCAAATTGTGCTATAATAAATTTGGCTCTAAACCTCAACCTTTGAGAATGATGCGCCATAATTGGATAAGATCAGGTAGTGCTATAAATCAACTGACTTGCTCTTCACTTTCCAACAATCTAACCATTCCAAGTTTGTCTCCAATTCGTCAGCTATCTTAAAGAAAAAAATAATTACTAAATAAAAAAATGGGGTAGAATGAAGGTCCTAAGGTGCGATAAATTGGCCAAAGCGCGTGAAAACCCGAGAATCCACAAAACGGGTGTTGGAAGCTTCACGACGTTTAATAATCCGGCATATAGCTGGCGGACCTCAAACCGCCAGCAGCGGCGGTCACAGAATACTCTCTCTCTCTCTCTCTTTCCCACACGGAATTTCTCTCCTTCATTTATAATATACACATTCACTTATACTGGGATTAACTAACATATATTTACATATCCTCACACATTTTTGCAAATATTCACACATGCAGACACTTGGCAGAGATTCAAGCCTTGATCAGATCCGCGGCGGCATCCTTTAACTTCTCGATTATTTTGCCAAGCTCGTGCGCTGATTGGTCCCAGCGCCACTAAACGGTCATGTTTATTGGTTGGTTCGCTCAGAAGAGTGAGACGAAGAGATCCGCGTTCCGTTCGCAAAGAAGCCGCCTTTATGCGTTTGTTTATCGCCCCACATATGGCGGTAGCATGTGCGCCACCAAATCCTCGTCTTGCATCGTTACGAGCTTAAAAGACGTAAACAGATACAGACTCATACTTGGCCACCGCGGCGCGTAAAAGAAACCGGAGAATAACTTTTATGAGCTTTTTTACTTTTTGAAACCAGAAAAAAATAGATCATTAACGCCTTTAGAAAGAAAGGATGTGAACGAAGAAGAATTAGTAGCCTGAAGAAGTTCTGAAACCTAGCTTCTAAGCGACAAAGTTCAGCTAAAGTAAAGCTAAAGCTAAAGAAAACCTTAAAGTAACATTTGGAGATCGTTTGAAAGACCATCCTTCACGGTGACACTGCAATCTAGAATCAGCCACCACTCGATTATCCACATCAGTCGCACGTCTATTAATATCCGGCCTATCACATCAAACTCGGGAAATGCAGGATTGAACACACTCCTCCAGTGTCGGTAGTTAAACCGCGATAAATCTAATTTCGTCTACGATCTCATAGAATCGTTTGCTAAATATGCTCTTATACTATATAAATAGACTCTTCTCTTTTACAGATTATCAATATGGACCAGGCTTCCCTGGACTCGGACTGCTGAACCCGTGGTTGGACGCTGCCTACCTTGGTCACGCCTGGCACCTGCCACATCATGCACTCGTCAAAGGTACAATCAGAAAACGATAATCCTCTGCATATCCTTCAAACTGACATGTTGAGAAAGGATATCCTTTCCAGACTATTTTTCCCTCCTGAATCTGATATCGATTCGACGCCTCGGATGATTCATACAGGGCTGGACCGAGGGTGATTTTGCTCTCCCTTTCCCACAATCAATCCCCCATCCCTTCTGTGGAATAACAATGCGACTTAACGCCCCTCCAGTAAGCCAGACGTGCGCTTCCACGATCTAGCATTTCACCTTTGCTAGTTGCTGCACTAGATTTTAGTGGGAGGATTTTTAAATTGGATATTGGGAGGGAATTCAAAATTTGGATGATGGGGATCGGGGAATGATTACTCTCTGCTGGGGATAAGGTATTAAAAATAGTGAGCCTCAAAAGATTGGGGAGTTTCTCGTGGGGACAAAGGGATCTATTGTTTGGTACAATGTATTGGGCCGTTTTGTTTTGTTTAGTCATTCTCTTCTAGATTCTCCACTGATTTTTCTAGTGCATTTTTTAGTCAATCCATTGTATTCTCGAAAGCATTCTTTATTTCTCTGATGAATCTCTTGATGAATCGAACATCCCAGAAACAAATATGAGCGCTTTTAATCTATGTTTTCTTGTTCTGGTTACAGGAACGATACCAATGGCACATACGGATCTATTCGCTCCAAGCTTCCCGCCAACGGTGATGCCCTCGTATCCCTTCCCTGACCACATAAAATATGAGTACCCACCCCTTCCACCAAAGAACACGATGATGATGCCAAACAGCCCCTCCAGAACACCACCAAGGAGTCCAAGTGATAGCGGAAGTGAATCTTCACCTGAGGAAGTTCGAAGTGCCTTCGTGCCAATTCGCCTCAATACCCTCCCACCAGTGTCCTCCATCACGCCTTCGTCTTCTTCTCCTGAGAGGACGTTACCAAGGAAGCCAGAGGGAACCAGAAACGAGCTTAAAGCACCCACAGCACTTATCAGCCAAAGGTCGAACAAGAGGAGTCCCACCCCCACAAAAATCTCATCACCACAGGTTACCAAACCAGTCTGGAGGCCATACTAGGGTTCATTAAAAATCCTTGATCCGGGATAAACCGTGATTCTGGAAAGCTCGAAGGCTGCTAGAAGGCTAGTGATACGCGACGCTTAATGTTGTCGTGGATATTTTAAGAACTCTGTTAAAATAATTCATTGATCCCTATATGGATTATAGGAAGCGATTTGCATATGATGAAATTAAACATAAAGTGATATGACAGAGACGATATACTTTTATGTTAGTTTCGACTGAAGATAGAGTGTGTGAATTACTTCGTATTCGATATATTGGAAGTGGATCAAAATGGAATTGAATTTTAACGGTGCATTCTTCGGTTTAACGAAGAGCGGTGATGAGAAATCTTGTGATGGGTCAGACCCTGGTGTTGTATAATGTAGATATTTTTGTGTTGGAATTGTAAATTTTGTAAATAAATCATGGACAATAAGATAGTGTATTTGAGAGAGAGACTGGGAAAAGAGAGAGTGCAAAGAAATTATTGTAACTAGCGTCCATAAGTCAGAGATCTAATTTAATGTAAAGAGATGTTATTATAATATAGAAGAAAGAGAGAGATAAATAAATGAATCTATGTGAACCACTTAACACATCACCTCTTTTTACTTGACCTTTGTCTGCATTGAAGCATCCAACTACCGACCTTTTTTTATCTCTTCATACAATTTTTTGGTATTTAATAGTAATGTACGTTCGGATTTTGACCAGGCCAGTCTTAAATAATTCATCTCTTCATATGCATGCTTAGAAGAGCTTTTATTCTTATAAATCTTGCTCTTATAAATACGGTGGGGACATTCGTGAAAGAGATTGAAACAGCGTTTCGTGCTGCTGCAAGGGGATTCATATTTTTTGTCGCGATTTAAATCTGAATGGCTGCACGCCACAGTCGTTTGAGCTTCCAGGTCTGGCGTCTATGGGTTCCCATACAAGGGGGAACAGAATGGTTTATATCGAAGAGAATGCGTGAGATCTGTATTAGTACCTATAGAATCTACCACTGGTTCTCAACCCAGTCACGATTCTTTGTGGATGTAGCCTTATCGACATCAAATATCTCCGGGGTTAATGGGGGTTGATGGGGGTAGCGGGTCGAGCTAATTGAGTACTCCACTATGCCTTTGTCCCAATAATTACTGAGAAACTGTGTTCGATCAATTCTATTAATTTCTTTCTTCTTCTTACCCTCGTTCTTAAAGCTGCACTAAAGAAACAATTTCTCCTTAAAGCATCTACAAAATAAAAAAGCGACCCAACTATAACTTCATCTTCATATTATCTTTTATTTTGATCTATTTTTTTTCTCTATTTTTAAATTAATTACTGAAATTTTAAATTAAATTACTGAAATTCAGGGATAAAATAAAATTACAGTACAAAATCAATAGTTCTTGATAAAGAATTGTGCGAATAACGAGGGAAAATGAGAACCACGACACCCTGTAGTCGTGGGGTTGTTCGCTGACGAGTAGACAACAGAGCCAAGTAACCGTGAAGGGTCGCCACATGACCCAAAACGATCCGAGCCAATCCGCGTTTGCACCACCCAACGCTAACTAATGTTTGCCCAAAGAATCGCGACGTATAATTGAGTCAGTCGCGCTCGAAAAAAATCAGTCTCGCTACTACCACTGGTCGAGTAATCGACTTTTTGTTCGACAGAGAGCGAATACGCCGCAATCCCTGTTCGAGATAAATTTGCCAAAGCTCAGTTGAAAAACCCTCTGCCTATAAATAAAGAATAAAATACCTCCCTTCGATTCACTGAATTTCGAAAAATTCAAATTTAACTGCTCTTTTTTTGAAAATACTAAGTAAAGTAATTTATTTCTATCAAATCCACATTATCATACAAGAGTGCTTGCAATAAATATTACATTTATAATTAAACATTTGTAAATATCAAAATTCTACTTCATGGAATCATGTACAATTGAAAACAATCGTTAATTATTTATTATTGAAATTCGTTTATATTAAGTGACAATTATGGACTGCATCAAGAGTCCAAATTGTACAGAGCTATGTTTGCGAGTCCGAGCTAATGAAACTCTTGTTTACTTTGCACTACGAAGTTGTAAAATGAAGTTGATTTTACAAAGCATGACGAGATAAATGAAAATATTATATTGAAAAACAGGCTTTCAGTTGAAACGATAATTAACAATTTGAATTTGCTATTAATTATTTGAAAGATATTTCAGCAAGGTATCAGATTTAACAAATTTTTAAGATTGAGAAACGTTTGTGAAGCATTGAGAGGTGTGAACAGTCGATCACATATACGAGCTCTCGACATTGAAGCTCGTTACGAGAACGACCTGGCAAGCAGCGATTCTCGTAGATCTCCACCAGATTCAGGATCACGAGGACGAACACTGGTTGGGAGTTTGAGGGTCCTAGAGTTAGGCAATCAGCGTTGATGAGGGGTGTTCAGGGGTTGTGGGGCTCGGACAATTAGTAACTCCCCCGACTCTGCGACCCTGGGTCAATCCACCTCCTCGGGGGTAGGACACGGGAGAGTTTCATCAACGCACCAACTACAGTTCTACGCATGCGAGAGAGACTGCTCGATGCGAATGTCCACGTTTACGTTCGCGTAATCCACATGTGTAAATAAAGCTCCTCGCACACTCGACAATCGTTAAAACGAGAGCTCGTTACTCCACCTTATAAATTAGATAGCACTCAGCCCTCTTTCCTCGCAAGAACTCTTCAGATTCTCGATTTGGCGACCTTGATTCAACTGAAAAGGCATATATCATTTTTTTTAATTCTAAAGAAGACCTAACTGATTATTTTTGGAACAAAGCATTTATTTTTTGCTTTCAAGACTAAGAGAACTTCTTAGCAATTGAAAAACAAGAGTCGAGCACAAGGAGGTTCATTGCGACCGCGATTGATAAAAACCTCGGAAATAATAAGCCGCTTCCGAGAGACTTTCGACCCTCTTCGACAGACCCCAACTCAAGACCCTCGTGGTAAACGCGGGAATAGAAATAATGTCGTTTCTTCCCGATACAGCATACCAAAGATGACACAGAGGAAGAAAAGTGGTGAGGGGATGAAGGGGTGCAAAAGAAAAGAGACGGGGGAAAGAGAAAGGATGAAATAAAAAGAGAAAAGAGAGTGAAGAACTCGCACGCGACCTTACTGACTTAACGAGCTGCTTTGCATCCCAATGCAGAGTCGAACGACTTCGACCTCGTTATCGGTTATCGATCCAACGAGGTTACACATAAGTCGCATTAAAGAGTACCAACAAAGATGTTGCGTGTTCCCATGCCCTATGTATTGGACCTATACAATGTATATTTAATAGCTTCATGCAAAGTGCGTTGAGTGGTTTCAGGGTGGAAAAAAATTCCAAGTTGCTTTATATCGCTTCCGAGTAACCCCTCGTTTTGCAATTTTCTGCAAAATAATTTATTGACCACGCTTCAGGGAAACGTGGTGCGTGTAAATTGTGGCTGGGAACTGCACTTGTAATCGGTTTCAAAAATTATTGGTTGCTGGTTGAGAAGTCAGATGTAATTTAGAAGTACATTTCCTATACTGTAGGTTTCAATAATTTTGTTTATTTGTGCTTATTAATTATGACAGACTGTGAAACTATAAAGGCGGACTAAAATTTGAATAATTTGAAAACAAAAAATCCAACAGTGCATTAATAAAACCGCGCATTACCCTCGCTAGAACCACTGGGTTTTTATTTGGAACAACCATTGAGTTGCAGTTTGACTCGACAGCTTATGGTTCATTCTACGGTCCTCAGTCCTGTGCGGGGTCCTGTGAGTTTTATGGGTACAATTTGATTTTAGGCATTGACTTTACGGTAGGGGTTTCTCCCATTTCTTCCTGGCTTTCCGTGAATGTAAAAGTGAGACGGAAGAAGAAATTTTAGCACAAGCTGTATAAACCATAAGGTAGTCATCCTCTTTCTGGGTTTTCAGAATTCTTTTTCAGGCTTGAGGTAAAAGTTGTGGTCGTTGCATGGCGAAAGTGGAATAAAGTTTTACGAGATTGTTTTATAACGACTGTACCTTTTGGACCTTTTAAAATTTTAAATTTAGGATTTTTCGGACCCACTCTTTTACTCAATTGCCCTTGCCTTTTGCCTTTTGGTTTCTCCTTTTACAATTTTAGGCTTCACCATCCAGCATCTCCCATTAGCATACTTTTCCGCAAACTGGTCAAAATGTGTTTTACATCTTCTCTCAAATTTCTCTAATTTTTAATAAATTTTCTGCAATTTACCAGAACTTTGTCAATAAAGTCAAATTTCGAGTTTGAAATTAAATTTGCTCTTTATAGTTCTAATTAGGTTTGACATTTTGTGATAAAAACTTCACCTTGTAAAATTTAATTTCATTTGTGATGTATTACGATGCTTTTAACTATAGCTAACAAATTTCCAGACTCGAAATCGAGTCGGTTGTTGAGTGATTAGAGAGCAAATGTAGTGATTTTTAGAGAAGTAGGTTTTTTGTCCCTTTCCTGTGAATTCTTGTTTGGTACTTGGAGAGTCGACCAGGCCAATCGTAACAGAACGGAACTCATCAACTGAGAGGAAGTGGACACGTCGGAACAATTTCCTTACACCGTCTCTCCTTCTACCCCTTGACGTTTGGATTCTGACCCCTCAACGATTGACCAATTTGCCATCAACCGATTCACACTCTGAAATGAAGCGAGTCTGTAATTTTAATCGACCCTAAATCTATGTAAGTTTCCAGGCAAATGTACACACACCTGAACTATCTGAGAATGTATAGTGTAGTCGTTTCATTCCATTTGATGTCAAACATCGTTTAGTCTACAAATTGACTAGTCCTTTATTTCTCTATTGTAATTTCTCTTCACAAAAACAAATATTCTTTAGAATAACTCAGAAAAAAAAGAATTCTTGTGCAAACAATATTTTTTCTTTTTGATCAAAGCAATAAAAGTTTCAGATAATCCTCATTCCCTGATTACGAATAAACAATTTATTCTAATTTTATATCGACAGGGCGAAAGTCTAATTGATATAAATATGCATGTTACATAGACACCGAGGGAGTTAGCTCTTAGGGTACCGAGAGATTTAGTTCTAAAGTCTAAGGAGCTTAAATGCCTTAACACCTTTTCGTCCCTTCTATCACTGAATTAATTTCCAAGCAGGTTTTGCATCTTTATTGTATTCTTTTTTTTTTCGAAAAGTTTGTTTCTTTCTCGTACAAGTTGAATAAAGAATAAAAAGAATATTTTTAGTGTTACTTTTACTTTGTCTTCGATATTCCACATGCAGAACTTATCTTTATTCAAGCGCATTCATAAATATCCAAAGTGACTGTTCATTCTGAAAGTCAGATTTATTGCCCGACTAAGAACAAACTCATCAACATCAAAAAGGCATCGCAGAATTTTAATTACCTTTGGACACGCGGTCTAAAAATAAGTACGAGATATATCTACTATATCTTCTAAATCTCGAGGATCTATAACTTAATATTCTGAATAAATTTTCTTTACATCTGGTTTCAAAGATGACAAAACGTATCTCGAATTTTACTATCAATCCCTGTCAAAAGTTGATTATCCGCGACTACAGTTTCGCCTGGAAATATTTGACTTTATCAAGAATTATGATAGGAATAAAGTGCCAATTTAATAAAATCGATAAAGGATAGATTGTAGAGCTTTGCGACACAAGAATCTAGAGAAAAAAAACAGGGTCGTGTAATCTACGTGAGAACCTCTGCGGGATAAGTCTCACCCCATCCAGTCATGTGTGATGGACCTAAATGGATGAGACGCACCCCTGGTAGCCTATCGGCTGTCCATAATTTTTGCAGCTATTCCAAAGGGTAATATCAGGAGGGCGGGTACATGACAGGATGCCTCAGAGGGAGTGAGAGCGTAGGTACTAAGTACCTACTTGCTACTGCGAAGCTGGGGTCAGAACATTTCATCCGGCGAACTTTTTTCCTCTACACTTGCGACATCTCCCTCTAAGTGCACCTGTTACCTCAATTATACATGAAACGCGAACAAAATTAGCCATAAGATACCTCCATCATCTCGACACATGCTGCTTACTTTAAAATTTATTCATATCACTTCTCACAAAAGAAAATTCCCCAAAAAATCTAAATATTCGGGATTTAGGAAAGATATTTTAATGAAGAATGAAGCATTACAAATAATACAATGAACCGTGAATAAAAAAAATCTCAACGTCATTTTCACCCCAAATTTGAGCGGTAACAGGTGACTCAGCTTGATGATCCTGATTATAGGACGGACAAATTGACTCGCTGAACAATAGGGTTTGGAAAATCTATCGTTAGCAATTGCTATGTCGATATGGTTTTCCATCCCTGTTTATCTTCACCCCCTCTTTCAACCCTCGATGTAAGCATCGCAGGTTTTCTCGTGAAGGGCTGCAGATTTATCGATTATTCTCGGTCCGACGGTCCCTTTTCGAAGAGCGTGGCGCGCGTTGCGTTTTGCCCTTCGTTTCATGTGTACGCTGGGTACGTGGCTACCCGCGTATATATAAGGGTGAGCTTGTGTACTCACCCCTCGTACAGCCGTATTACGGTCGTCGGGGGTAAACCACCCTGGCCTCGGACTAGGAGCCGAGAGCGGGAGCCCGCAGGGGTACGCCGCGACAACTCCCTAGCATCCCCTCAAAATCAACCGACCACCCTTCGAGGTTCCTTCACCCTCCGATACCCCGGTCCATTCTCCAGACGTTAATGTTACTTCGCGCATTCGAACGGCAAAAGTTTCACTCACGAGAGCGTTTTACTATAGATTTTTAGGACTCGATTTTTTTCATCAATGGAACACGATTTTTCGGGTGAAAATAATTACTGTCGTTTCGACAGTTTCTTTATTTGTTATTTTAACTACTTTTTCTATCTAAACAAAGTGGTTTAATGAAATATCTCGAAAACCTCACAATTGTTGTTAGAAACCTGATTGACTTTTGAATGACTTAAAGTTCTCAGAGGCAATAAATAATCGTGTTAGCTTGCTTATAGTCCCTTAAAATTCCATTAAAACTTTCGAAATCCCGTAACATTCGTCAAAAACTCTTTAAATTCCTAGAAACCTCTTGAAATTCCTTAACATTTAAAATCCCTTAAAATCATTAGAAATCTCATCAAATTCTATGAAATTCTTAAATATTTTATAAAACATTTTAAAAATCAAAAAAAGCTCTTGAAACCCCTTAAATTATTAGAAATGTCATAAAGTTCCATAAAATCCATAAATCCTTAAAAATTCAAAAATATATTGGCATTTCAAACCTAATTAGCTTTTGAATGACTCGTCGAACTTGTAAAAAATTAAAGTTGTTTTGCCAGTGTACTAAAAAGTCATTAAAAATTAATAACACGAGAAGACGCAAAATTGTCTATTTCCTTCAATTTCAGTCCTAATGACTTGCTGTCTATTTAAGTTTAAGTTCGTCAGGGTTATCTGTGATATCCAGGGATGGTGGATGTTATGGTTAATATCGTGGAAGGATCAAATTTATCTTCTACCGCCACGAAAGCAGGTCCTGGGTGAATACTATAAATCTGATACCCGGAAGCTTTAGAGACTCGAGTGGATCGCAGATATCGAATCTCGATAGCGTCATAAGAGAAGACTCTAGTTTGCTTTTAACGATCCACTATAACATCTAGGCTCTGGCTTAATAGGCTAATGTTTCAAACGCAATCACAGTGTTCCATAGAAACCAACCACATCACAAGCTAAGTGGAGTCAAGTATTTTTTCATCACCCTTTTTAATAAAGAAAAGTCCTTTAGCTTCCAATTTTTTTATAAAAAAAAGAAGAAAAACACTGAAAATGTCCCCCTTTATTGAAATTATCACAAATCTTATAAAATCACCTTTTTCTTCTCGTTTTTCTTAGACCCTCGAAATTTTCATCAGCCCTTCTAAAGGTATAGAATTACAGTTGTTGCTGTCGAGAGAATTTTTGTGAGAGCAAAAATTAAGTCAGGAATTTGAAAGAATTTCCGTTTTGGCTAATCGTCAGATTTACGATAGAGTGGATGCAGAGACGGGTGCTCTTTGTAGAGAGGGCGTTACGAGGCTGATGAGGGGATTGAAAGGGGATTGAGGGGGTGAAGGGGAATAACACCATTATCTAATACTCCAGGGTGCCCATATGTGGTGCCCCGGCAACGAGCCGCTGTACCATTCTGAAAAACCTCCGTACGGTCATCCAGAAATTGCCAAGCCGTCACCCTCACCGCGCTCAGATCTATTATTCGCCTTCCCTATTATTTATCCTCGGGTCTCCTTAACGGCCCTAGTTCACGTCGAAACGTCAAATACATTGGTGCACAGGGTGTTCGAAAAGGCCGGAAACTCGGGATATATCAGGATAAGCTGATCTCGCTCCTCACGCTAAAACCTATTGCAAATTATCCAAATATTACACCGACTCCTTTCATAATAAAAAAAAAACCATAGTGGAATAGCTCAACTTCTCAGGGCAGTGCGCAGGAATTCATATTGGGGGTGCTTCAAAAAATTTTTATGATTAATTCATATATTACAATTAAAAAATTTCCTTCGAACGATCGTCTTTGATGTAAAATAAAATCTTATTTTTTATTTTAATTTGTCTATGGGGGGGTTTAAACACCCAACCCCCCCTTGCGCACGATCCTGTCAACACCCACTTCACGTGACAATGATATACGGTTAACAAATTCCAACCCCCCTTTACGTGACAATAACATACAGCTAACAAATTCCAACACCCC
>CAJFCO010000046.1:3029894-3228918 GCA_904066015.1 Synergus gifuensis | reverse complement strand
GGGGTGTTGGAATTTGTTAGCTGTATGTTATTGTCACGTAAAGGGGGTGTCGGAATTTGTTAGTCGTATATTATTGTCACGTAAAGGGAGTGTAGAAATTTTTTAGCCGTATATTATTGTCACGTAAATTATTTGTTAGCCGTATGCAGGGCCGTGCGCAGGAATTCATGTTGGGGGTGTCGAAATATTTTTATGATTAATTCATATGTTACAATAAAAAAATTTCCTTCAAACGATCGTCTTTAACGTAAAATAAAATCTTATTTTTTATTTTAATTTGTCTATGGGGGGGTAAACCCCCAAACCCCCCCTTGCGCACGGCCCTGCAACTTTTTAATCTCCAACCCCCCAAAGAAGAATTTAAATTGCTCTAAGCTTTAAAATTTCTTATTAGGTGAAATAAAATTAAGCAGACGACAAAAGGAAAGATCTATAAATTAAATTTTCATTTAATTAACTCTAATTTATTGACGTATTTCCCTCTTGTATACGAATAAATCAATGTTTACTGCCATAATACAGGTCAGCATAGTTGACTATTTGACGAAAATGGTAGGCATCTTATTACACTGTTTTCAAATTTCACTAACAGGAACAAGACTCAGGTTATGATCATAAAACTGTATTCTATAGGACCTAACGCTTGGCCCCTTTAGCTTTTAGGGATTTTACTAGCTTAATCCCTTTAATCTTGAATGAACATTGAACCAGTAATCCACTTAAAATGATAGTACCGTCCTAAAACCATGAAAAGATTAAATAATTCCTGTTGTAACTGTTTGAACTGGAAGTTACCTATAAGAAAGCTTTGCGAGTTATCCTTTGACCTGATATGTCGCAGATGTTTACAAGATTCAAATAGTCCACCGTTAGAAGAATTTTATATTACATTCAGGATCAGGTAATGGATGTTCTGAAACCTCAGTTACCTTTTCAAACATCAAAATATCCCATTAGACATGATCTGCGCGGTGGTAAGTCATGTAAAAAAATTGTCGTGTCATGATGGGGATGAATATAAATTGTGGACCATAAAAAACATCATGTAAGTGCTTGAGCCCTACAAAGGTACTATATTTCAAAGTAATCAAGAAAAAGGGTGTAACTTTTCACAAGGCCCTTGAAGGGATAAAGAAGTCTTTAGAAAAGTGCTGGTAATTCAATTCTCAACACTCCTTTATTGTGACTATTTAATGCCCAAATGGGGACTGGAGAGAATATAACCAAAAATATTTTTAATCAATTTGTAAAACTGCTCTTCAAAAAATAACAAAAACCAATGATTATTCTTGATTGCTCCTTCATTCTCATCCATTATTTTTTATTGCAAAACAACCGAAAGATAAATAAATTTTTGTGGGTCGTAAAACTGATGTGCCTATTCAGTGAAATCCAATAAACTTCACTTTGCGTTTCAGCAGAAGTACATTTTTAGGTCCTTTCTATCTGAAACTGCTAATCTAATCTCTTCATTCTCTTTTCTTTCCTCCTCTCCTGTTGCCTCGTTTTCCTCCCTTTCTCCACTCTCGTTTGTTCCTTTCACTCACCTCTAAAAAAAACTCCCCAAACCTTTTACACGATTTTTTTTTCCAAAAGGATCACGCCGGTCTCATAACTCTGCATCTATTCTTAAGATACCAATCAGGGTGTATCCTGTATCCAAAGCAAACTTTATAGCTCTAAATCTCGAAAACCTAGTGAACCAAATTATGGCGTCACGCCTGGATCCGTGTCGGCAAACGTCGACGAAAGAAGACGTAAACTTGGATGAATACATTGAATAGGACATGCAGTCGTGCGACTAGCGTGCGAAATTGCAACCGTTTAAAATTTGGGAGGAGGTTCTGATTTGTAGGTGAACTTGGAAGGAGACCTGCTTTTAGAATCTTAGGTACCTGCGCCCACCGCAAAGATGAGCAAAAATGAAGAAGGATGAGGGAGACAGAGGAAGGAAAAGGATATAACAAATCGCAAGAGAAGAGGATAGAGAAAACGTGGAAGCGCAACGAGTGACGGAAGGACGCAATTTAGGTTTAGTGTTTGGTCTTGCTTCCCCGTTCGCACGCTTTACGATCCTTGGCCAAAAGCCTCGGTTTTCGGTGAAGCTGCTGCGTTTTAGGTCAGTGGGCTAAGAGGATAGCCTTATGCCTTCTTACAAACTCCAAAGGGAATTGGAAAGTGCGAATATTTATGCCCGTGCTGCTCCCACCATTATTTTCCGCACCTAGGACGAATTTACCACTTTATATACCACTATTCGGGGTCATATAACCTGCTCACCGTCTGGCCCACAACGCTTTCCCCGGGATCATAAATGTGAAAACGGAGTTTTGAATTACGATCGTACTCATCTGACAGTTACATCAATTTTTAACCATTTTTAACCATTTTTTAGGGCTTCAAGAGTCATTTTATTCTTATAATCACAGGTAGACTAACGTTAAAAATTCTGGAAGCACGTCTAAATATTCTGTTAGAATCTCAGACGCACACTTTTTGATGGTTAACCTTACGCAAGTCTCGGATTTGGAATTCATTCTGAATCAATCCGAGTCATTTTGGAATTTTTATCCGAACGAAACAGTTACATTCCGATTTATTCTGAAGAAAGTTTACATTGAAATCTAATCCGAAGAAAGTTTATAATCCGAATCAGTCCGATGCATATTAAAAATGAATTCGAAATTGTAATGTTTGTAATGAATTCGAAAGAAACTGGTGAATCCGAATTAATCAGAACTCATTCGAACTTTCAATCCAAATGATTCCGGTCAATACGAATCGATCAATCCGAACATTCAATTCCAATGAAACTAGACTATCCGAATCAATCCGAATGTATTCGGATTCAAATCATTGGAATCATGATTTCAAAAAATTCGAATAACTTCTGATTGCATTTAGATTGATTCAGATACAAATTCCGGAGTAATTCAGAAAATTTCGGATTGGGGATCACGTAAATTCCTAAAAGAAAATAATAATACCGAAATTTAAAATTCTCGAGATTAAAAATTCGAGAATGTTTTTCGGGAGTATTGAACTTCGAAAATTTTAAATTTCGGGAATTTTAAATTTCAGTGTTATTATTTTCTTTTTGGATTGGTTCAGAATGAATTTTAATCCGAAACTTTCGCCAGGGTAACATCTCAAAAAAGAAAGGTACAAAGATATCAAAGAAATAAGCATCAGAAGAAGATTGACATTTTTTAAAAACGTCAAGAAATAAACTAATTATTAATTGGCATTAAATATAATCCAAAATTTTTGTAAAGTGTGAAATCAAAGAAAATTTCACAACAAAAGCAATTTTTCGACCCCTCTTGCCCTTTCATAGCCTTTTTCAAATTTCTAGAAGGTTTTCAACACACTTCTTAAACATTGAGTAAAACTGTTAGATTGTAGTGTTATGCAGGGATGCGCAATATAGGCCGAAGATTTTCGTCAAATCTCTTTTGGAAAGCTTTACGACACACTTTCGGCACTCGAACAAAATTCACCTCGAAGTCTAGATTTATGACAAGTCGTACGCCAGGCAGAGCGAAAGGCACTCTTCGTGTCCACCTTCCGGTAAAGTTTTACAACGTTCGCTGGCCGTCTTTATTTTCCCTATTCTCGAATTATATGGCGCGTGGCTCACTAGTAGCAAAAGTGGGGGTTTACCTCTCTAATACAAATGCAACCCTCAAAACGAGGAGCTCGAGGGTAATTTACGAAAATATGGAATGCGACGTGCTGCAAAAGGCGAATGAAAGGGAGAAGATCGTGCGACCTTGTTTGTCTTACGTAAAACTTTCACCCTGGTCCTCTGACACCGCACGCGACCCCTCTTTAAAAATCCTCATCTCAAGTCGCATGTGACGGAATCTCACGAAGTAGGGTTCTTGAGCCGATTTTCACTTGATTGATTGACAAGGCGAGCTTTTTTCTTTAACTATCCTATTTCAAGTGACAAATCAATTCTAAAGACTACAAAAAAGGCGCTGGAAATTTCTAAGCATTATTTATACTTTTGGAAATCTTACAGTTAAATATAAAACGCTAAAAGAATTGCGAAATATAAATTTATGTGGGAAATTCAATGCAGGAAGAAATGTGTCATGGATATATAAGAAGATCTATTTTCCTCGACGTAATAGGTGAATGAGTGGAAGCGGAAATGTCCTTTGAGCGACATTCTTATGGGTCGATGTTTGATTCTCCATTATTGCTTGAGGCCACATATCCCAAACCTATCCCGTGGGATCTAGCACTTGCATCGTTGAATGTCCCGGAAGGAGCATCTGATTCTGCAAGACTCACCAGGATGCTGGCATTATATATCAGGAGCTACAATGTCCCCCTCGAAACCGTATATGGTTTAGAATTGTTGCAGACGTCTTCTCCAACTTGGAGACATCTCAATTACTCAAACTACCTGCTCAGCTGCGGACACACCTACTCCATACGTGGGAGAATTGAGACCCCAATATCCATAATTCCGCCCCTCTCTGCTTACATAACACACCTTAAGGTGTGTTGATTGGAGAAATTTCTCCAATCTCTTTGGCAATTCTACATTTTTACAAACAAAATTTCTAATTTCTTCTTAGGGGGTCGATTACCTAATTTCTTATCATTCTCACTTCACCTCACTCTCACCGCCCTTCAACTTCTTTTCTAAAGCTACGGTGCAAAAAAAGTTGAAGGGCGGTAAGAGTG
This sequence comes from Synergus gifuensis, assembly GCA_904066015.1. Classification (NCBI taxonomy): domain Eukaryota; kingdom Metazoa; phylum Arthropoda; class Insecta; order Hymenoptera; family Cynipidae; genus Synergus; species Synergus gifuensis. The sequence goes on along the minus strand of CAJFCO010000046.1, from coordinate 3,224,217 downwards.
AGGTGAAGTGAGAATGATTAGAAGTTACGTAATCAACCCCCTGTTTGATTGCGGAGTCTTTAAATCAATTGTATTCATAAAAAATGATCTTGATACAGTTGTTATTAAATTTTGAAAAAAGTTTTATTAACGTTTGAATGATCTCTCAATAAAATTCTCCAGGGACTTAAAACCTTGAGTTGGGGAAAATAATGAAGTCCCTTGAGTCCTGATACCGCGAAGTGTCAGTTCTGATTATAAGCAAAGGCTCCTGGAATCTCTAAGAAGGAAGACAGGAATCAAAGATGGAAAAAGTGATATAAAAGAAAAAAATCCAAGATTCGATTCTCCCACACAAGATTCCCAGCCTCAGTGGGCATGAATGAATTGGTTCAGACCTGAAAACCGCGTTTGTGAATGGGAATGATGGCAAAGGCGGTGCACGTAGTATCTAGTGACTCGACATAAATCACCAAGATGCTTTATGCAAAAGGCAAACAGTGGCCGAACCCGCCTTCCCGCATCGGGCATCACTACAATGTAACACCTCCCCTCTTTATATTTTTACACACATAAAAAGAGAAGAAATGCATTTTGACTTGCTTGCTGATCAAACGGAGGCAATGTCCTGGAAGAACGGGACCTGTAAATAAAAACTGTTCATTCAATGGCCTCGATCTACTCGACAAACAGGAGATAAATGGACATTGATCTTTGGTTCACTATCTGTGACGTTGAATGTCTTTTTTATTCTGAGAAAAATATAAAAATCACGGATTGAGAATGCTCTGTAATGATCGATTGTCCAAATGTCCAATTTTCGAATATGTTCGTTATAGAGTCGGTAGATAAAAAACATTATTGTGCATAAAAAATTAGTATCAAAAGAGTTAAATATCACGAAAGTAATTTCTTTCAAACTTGGAATTTAAAACTCAGTATCTATATACTTTCAATTTTCTGTTGATTCACCTGTTACTGAAAAGGAGTGGCACCTTGAGAAAGGGGAAGTCATCCCCATGGGAAAGGAAGTGAACGAATTTCGTGAACCATGTTCGATTGCGTCTCTATTCGACTGAGCAACTGGATGCCAAAATCTATTTTCGTAACCCGCCAATGCGATCAGAAATATTGTAAGGCGGGCCCGGCCTCTGTTGATCATGCGAGTTCAAAAAGTCTCCCTTCAAAGTGAAAATGTGTACAAATTACTCAAAGATTTGGGTGAATGGATGCACCCTGCCGGAGGCTGGACTGCTTCCTTTGTTGGATAAATTATTACGTATGCGTGGATGCTGCGAAGATGGCAAAGTCAAACTGCACGGACAACTTCGTTCTCTCTTGTATTGAGACTTTTCTTTGACGCACTTATGGCTCATGGAGAAGAATGTACAAGTATAACAACAAACCTCATGGTGCCTGTGGTTTGGAAAAGAAGAGATCACGTCAAAGCAACCGACTCAATTCTATTTTTCGTATACAAATTCCAATTCTTGAAAAAGATTATCGTAAAGTTCAAGTGAGCGTTTCTATTTCTATATTCTCTGGAATCAAATGACATGATGACTTTTTCTAATCTAGATAATTCATATTTTATCGAGAATTGACTATTTAAATTATTTCTGGTTTCAGAAGAGATTTAAAGATAATACGAATGTATATTTGCATTCCAGAGTCTACACGACCCAAAAAGCGTCGCTTGGCTCAAGAGTTTAACGATTGTTTGATTCATCAGCAAGGCATTATCGCCCCTTTATTTCGTCTGCACAAAAGTTATTTTCGTTGTAAACTGTTACTCACCACCAGAATGCTACACGGGAGCCACAGGGTGTCTATTTTGGTTTTTATATTTTTAGGCATCTACGTGACCTAAACCACTATCAGAAAGCAACTCTCAATTCCCCCACGACATCTTTCTCCTCAAAAAAGAAAAATCAGAAAAAAAAGAAATAAATAAACAATGGATCCGCCTGACTTCCTAAATCCAAAATACAATTTTCAGTCTATTTGCTCTCTGCAAATGTCTATCGCTTAATTGATTTTTTATGGAAATTGAATAGGAAAAGAATAGCGGGTGATCGTAAATAAGGAACACACTTGAAAGGTAATTTATAGGATTTTTGTAAGACTTAGAATCCGGCGAGGACGTTTGACGATGCATGCCGCAAGAAGTCAGATGAAGCTCTGATGCTGGATGTGGATGAGAAGTGGTCCAGGTTTTGCTCTGGGGCACCACGAAAACCTCGTGGTGTCCAAACGATGGGCGACATTTAGGAATACAAATTCGACGAACAATGCTAGAAACGTTATCGTCTCTGCGGGACACTAAGGGTCCTAGCATTCGACACTGGATGGTGGAAAAAAAAAGATTCTTCTTCCAAGAGTTGGGCACGCTTGACGAGCATTGGCTCATTACGGGTGCCAGACCCCCGCAGGTCGACCTCGAAAATCGCAGGGGGGCGTCTAAAATTCAGTGGCGTCTTTGCGTCGCGACGCTACTCTCAGCTTCCTTCCTCCAGGAGACATATTCATCAGAGACCAGATACCCATCGACACGTGACCCCTTTCTTCGACACTTTGTCACTATTTCCCTCCTCGATCCTTTCTTCTTAATTGAGAAGCAACCATTAGTCACACAAAAGTGTAACCATTAACGCCTAAATCTGAGTTTTTAATTTCTTCAGGAATTTGAATTCCTGAAGTCGAAAGTGTCTTTTGGACTTGGTCAAAGTTTAGAATTAATGAGGAAATGTAATACTAATTGAGATATTTCATCTTGGGAGTATTTCTCGAAGTATTTCCGCCTCTATTTCCACTGAATCCAGTTTCTAGACCATCACTCATCTCGAAGTGAAAAAGATTTCACGAAGACAGTCAGAGGTTGGGTTTGCGGGTGTTTATGGAATCAACAGCACGCCCATTCTGGTCCCTCTCGACATCTCGAAACCTCGATTATATTCTCTTCGTCAGAATTTAAAACCAAATCTTGATCGTTACCAAGATTAAATCCAAGATTCGACATTATGTAAAATTAGATCAATTTTACATCATATTTTATAAGTTGAAGATTATCCTATCGAAATTACAATTGCAACCTTTTATAATTAAAAAAATTAACTATAGAGACATGAGTTAAGTCACAAACAATTCGTTTAAATGATTTTCGGAAATTTTTCATTTACGCCCGTATGGTGCCGCCCTTCATTTGAATACAAAACAAGACACGTGGCTGCAATCTTGATCAAGTCACCTGTGAAAAAGACCATAATAAAGGGCACGTTGCTGGACCCCCCGAGTATTGAGTGACCCTCGTTCTACCACCATCCATATATTTACTCGACGTGCCTTCTTTTGCACGGATCATTCGCAATTTTAGGTATTTATTCCTGAGTCGTTCTACAATGACGTGGAAAGCTTGAGGAGAGAGAGAGAGAGAGAGAGAGAGAAGCTAAGAGGTCGCGCGACCATCCGAAAGTTTCCCTAATTTTGGATAGAGACTTGATTAGTTCCGGCTGTAATGCGTTTATGGTCGTGTCCAGCAGCTCACTCGGTACGTCCGTCACGCTTCCTTTTCACAGGAAAAGGTAACTGTTAGGAAAAACTTCCTAACAGTTCTGTTCCTCTAAGTTTGACGTGCTAAGGAGACCTAAAGACTCTGTTTTGTGCACCACAGAATCCCACATCTAGCAATTTTTCGGAAAACACTTGAGTCATCCAAACAGAATGCGACTTTAGAATTCCAAAAAAATTCCTGAACCCAATTTTAGGAAAGGAAGTGCAATGTTAGACATGCTTGATGAAAAGAATGAGGTCAAGGTTTAAATGTTTGATTTACTTGTCTTTGAAAAGACTGGATAAAGTGTTGTGATGAAAAAAAGGAAATGCTAGAAAAGAGCAGCATTGAGAGAAAATATCGAGAGATGCGTCCTCGTAAACACAGGAAACGAGTATGGAAGAAGACTTGAGAACGGGAAGCGCAAGAAGATCGATTTAAGGATTTCAGTAGTCGATGGTGCCCTCCACGTATAACCACGGATTGCCGGGGTTCTTTATGGGCAATCTATGGTGATGGAGATGATAGGCAACGAGATATACGTAAACTTGATTCTGGAGGATCTTGGAAGCCCTCTGCGGGAGCGGTTCTTCGGTGGCGTCGTGCCACTGAAACTGCCTTGATTCCCCAATAGTTTAACTTACGGCCGGATTTACTGGCGGAGATAGGAGAAAACTGTGCATCGCCTGATAGACCCACGACACCTACGCTCGATCAGAGATCCTCAAACTCTTTGTTCCCCTTCTCTTCCGATTGCTCCCATTTCCCAGCCTCTCTCTAACGTCCCACCCCCGTATCCTCAGTAATCCACCCTGGCTCATAGTCGACCTCTGCCTTCAGCAAAATAGATCCAGATAGTGTATGATCAACCCGATAGATACAGATTGTCTCTTCGATTGAAAATATTCATTTTTTCGAGGGGTGAGTAACGTATGTATGGTGTGAATTCTGGATTAGGGTAGTCTTTTTTTATGATGTTCGGGTGGGATGTTATCTTTGGGTTGGATGTGTAGAGGGATGGTTATTTTATATTTATATGCATATTATATTTTATTATCTCTAAGATGGAATAAGAATTTCCGTAATCTTTCCTGAATTTTTCCAAACATTTGGCCGAAATTGACTTGGGGAATATTACTTGAAATTTTGTGAATTTTTCTAAAGATTTGTTAAGAATTGTTGAATAATCTCTGAGAAATTGCAAAGGGATCCGAAATTTTTGACAGTGAAATTATGAAAGATTGTAATACATTTCTAGAATTGAATAAGAGTTTCTTCTGACACGAGGTGAAAAATGAATGAAAACTCGTACAGTTTCTCTAAATCTTGATATTGGCAGTATATAAAAAGCGAAGGAAAGAGAAAAAGAAAGAATGAAAAGCAGTAAGCAGAACACAGGGATGCTATATTTGCTACTGGTAGAGGCTTAGAGAAGTTGGTTAGGCGTTAGGTTATTGGGAAGCCGATATCTGGCCACAGGGAGAATAGAGGATAGAGAGATCGAATGGAAAGCAGAGTCATTCGCAAAAGTCGAGAGTATTGGTTCCTGGAGTCCTGGATGATCCTGGAATCTGGAACTGGGGAATATGGAGGAAACGAGTTGTGTCGTATAAAGTCAGAGGTGTAGGAGTTTGGCTTTGGAGAAGGAGAATCACGTAGCTCGTGGGATATGGGTATTGTTATCCTCACCCCAATCCCCATCCTCATTCCCTCTTTCCTTTCCTCTTTGCCACCAACCCATCCACGAGCCATCGTCCTGGGTCCCCATCCATATATTTAAAACAAATGCTATCTGATGCGGAGCCGCTTTGTGGAGGCAAGATGAGACCGAGCCATTCCATCCCTCCTCTTTTTCCTCTTCCTTTTCCTCTTTCACCCCTGTCACTAAAGCAGGGGTGCTTCCTACCACTCCAAAGAGCTTCCGGCAAAGGCTTACTTTTCTGATCCACTCTGATCCAGATAGCAGGGTTTTGTTCAATCAACCTTTTCACAGTTGTGAATTTCTGACTCGGGAGGGGGATTACATAATGAAGGGTCTTAATTTAGTGGTGATATTTTTTATGACAATAGAGATTATTTCATGAATTATGAAATGTTTTAGGAAAGATTGGTAGCAGAGAGGAACCACAAATATCTCAATTAGGCGATGAATCCTCAGCTTGAATTCGAAAAGAAACGATTTGTAGATCTAGCCATTTTTCTTTCGAACCCTCATGAAATGTCGTGAGTTTTCCTCGGAAGCTGTAAAGACTGGAGGGACTCGAAGAACGCGCAGATACTTACGAGTCACAATGGGCCTAACAAAGGTCCCGTTTCATGGTAAGATCCGGCCTCCTCCCGCGCTAACTCTGGAGGGCTTCCGGCTGGACCATAAACGCATCATGGAGTACACGAGAGAGAACAAGAAGAGGATGCTTCTAACGTCCTAACTCCTAAAGATGACGGATCACAATCCACAGGGTGGCCGATCTTCAGATACTAAATAATATGTGAACTTTATACGTATAAACTCGAATGTTCGATGAAGGAAAACGAGGGTGGAGAAAACGATGAATGGCTATTTTCGAAGGAAGTTGTTACAATTCAATGAGATATGTGTGACTTCTGGAGATTAAATTTATGGAGGTAGGAACCATTGTGGAATTAAATAATGTGTTTATAGATAAATAGGTCAGCTTCTGGCTAAATACAGAATTATAGATAGTAGTTTATATTTAGGGGAGTCTTTAGAATTGAAAATGAAAGAATTTGAAGATTTTTTTTAACAATGAAGATGCTAGCGATTTAAAAAAAATAATGAAAAATAAATAAGCTGCAGCTTTTGCCTATAGGGTTGAAACTGTTAACCTTCAAGGTGCCGAATGGAAATTGCTCCCTTGGGGTTTCGGTAACCTCAGTGTTATGTTTCACGGCCAACCTGTTTCCTGACAAAATGGTCAATGGTCGTAAAACAAGGACTACTTTGTCACGTGCTCTTTTTCAATGATCTGGAGTACGTCTACTGTCTACACGAAATTTGAGACGAAAATTTAAGGTCATGTTCGTAGGCGAGACAATATCATGTCTGATGGCGGAGTTCCTTCCTGTCTTGGCGACGTCTAGTTCAAATGACTCCTTAAATTTCAAGAAATGTTAATGTTACAAGAGACCTACATTAACCAAAGGCGGAAATATAAAATTTGAAGTTTTTAGTGCTCCTGCCATATTCCAACCAGAAGTTCCCAGAATTACGTCGATAAATATATATATTTAAATTTATTATATTTATCTTTATATTTATCTTATGATGTTTTTAACAGTTAAATATTTGTAACTAACTTGAAATACATTTACAGTTTTACGAACTAGGAGCCTTTAAATCCCAAGGTTGCGAAGTGACAATATTGCACATTCTGTAGGCAAGGATTGGAGAAATTTGGAGACCAAAGGAAGAATCGTAAATTTTCGCGAACCCGTTATGACCTAGGTACCGTTTGTTCTCTTTCCCCTATTACCCCATTCGAAACGAGTATAACTAGTTCGACACAAACCGGATAATTTACGGGGTCGAATAGCTTCTGAGGGCTAGTCCTCGTGTACCGTTTGTGACGAAGAGTGAAGAGAGTAGTAGACTAGTGAAGTAGAGGCAAGAGTTGGATATGGTATGGTTGGCGGCATGCTGTTTCAGCTAGCGCCCTCCAATTAACGAAATAATTCTTTATTGGTCTATTATTACCCTGACCCGCACACCTTGACGATTTTAGTCTGAAAAGCTTTTGCCTGATTTTCCAATACTGTGGAAACAAAGAAGTGGAGAGTTGTAGTCGTGGTTATAGGGGTAGGCACAACGGGATTTCTGAACACGTCACTTTTACGACTGACAACCGATTTCCTCTTCTTCAATGGCCAAGAATTGGACTACTGTGCGGATTGCCTGTAAGGGTAACAACCCAATAAGGCTTGCGAAACCCTTCTGAGAAGCAAAAGTACGACTCGCTCGTGCCTTATACCCAGGCACCGAATATTTCACTCCTTTATTCCATGTTACACAATTCAAAAATCTCTGTATTTGTATTCTTATCTTCTATCCCTTTGAGAGACCCAAATAACCACAACAGAGTCCGCTGTGATATATGATTTTTTTTAAATCGACCAATAATCGAGGAAAATCTTGAACTACTGGGTCATTTTATACTTAGGAAGGAATCTTGTTTGCCATTGTGAGCTATTCAAAGAAAAACTGGAATTTTGTTGGCATGCCGATTGGAAAAATTGAGACTGTTCAGGTTTAAAACTACTTTAAAGTTCTTTTTATTTATTTCCTCCGGCTGCTGTTGTGAAATGTCAAAAACAAACTTTGAAAAATGATAATTTACAACCAGAAAAAATTCTTAAAAACGCGTTAACCCTTTTTTATCGAAAAAAGTTCCATAAAACATTTGACTCTGAGTGAAAAAAGAAAGTGGACTTGCTCGAACCCTTTTTTTCACCGAGTGAATTTTTTCACCTAGTTTTTCATCCTTATTTTTACAATCTATGGCTTTCTTCAGTGCTTAAAAATCTAAAAATAACTCGACCCCTTTTTTTTAGGTGACCTTCCTCCTTGCATTTTCTGTGAGCATCCTTCAATATTTTTACAATTTTACCGTTTTTTCCGATAGAATCTTTATTTTTCCATATTGGAAAAACGTGACAGCACGTTTTATATTTTTACAGCGATCCTTTCCCTCGAGTAGCGGTTGTTTATGAATTTATGCTCAGCCCTTTCCTGACTTCCTGACAACCCGTTTCATACCCAGCCGCAGTTGGCTTTTTAAGGGTTATATTACCGACGGGCGGTTTTTCCTTGACTTTTCATGTTTTACGACACTGACTTTTTCCCGAAGAAGGTTTTTTCTCTGACCATAGGACGGATTAACTTTACTGCGGAAAAGGCTTAGTGGCATAAAGTTAACTCTCTCCCATGCTGAAATTTCTTTCAGAACATTTTGGTTTTTCGAAGGGGCTTACCATTTTATGAGCTTTTATGGAAAGGGTCAAGCCTAACGGGTAAAAAGGGGGAGAGGGTGTTTTTTTTACTGTTTTTATTATTTTCGATATGGGTCAGGAAGGTGGGACCGTTATACGGAATTTACAAGGGTTTACAGTTTTCTGACCTTCGCAAAATTAACTTTTGAGTCAACTTTCCCTTTAGAGTTTAGTTCTGCTTCGCACAATTTAGAAATTTAGATTTCTCGAAAAGTATGCTAACTAAATACATTACGAGTATTCAGATGCAACTCTTGTATTAAAAAAGGATCTATCAATAACTTTTAATCAATTTTATTTTCTGTAACAAAATAATTATAATTTAATTCTCAAAAAACCGTTTTTTTTTTCACGGAAATGCGAAGGAGAGCAAAAAAACTAAATTCTCAGGATATGACTGGAAGTAAATTAGGGCTAGAACCGTAGGTAAGAAATTGTAATATAGAAAAGGTCTTTTAAACTATTTTAGAACAGAATTTGAAAGCATGAGACCATTATGGCTCAGATTCAGACTATAGAGCAAGCGTTATAGTGAATTTGTATGTTTTTACAAGCTCCTTGTAAAACTTGACCGAAAACACGAAAAACGGGATCCCACTTTTTGGGATCCCGTTTTGTGCGTTTCTCGAGCAACGAACCTAACGGTGGTTGGCCTATTTTAAATAACGGTGTCGTATATTTTTATAGATTTTTTTCTTCTTTTTACAAGAGATCTGCTCCTCAAGGAAAGTTTCTTTCTACAGGTTTTACATTTTAAGGACCGAGTCCGCACTAATTTCTAACCAAAACAGGGCAGTTTTTTATATTGGGGTCTTCCTATCTGGAACATTTTTTTTTTCAGCGCGTTATAAAGAAATAAAATTTTGCCCTCGTTTTAACGAAAACGTGTAATTTATGGTACCGCTTTTAAAAATCTACCTAAAATTCTGCTTTGCGGGATATTCATTGAGGTTCAGCCTTCTTTTTACAAGGCTTTCGAATTTCTTTTCTGCTTTTTGTAATTTAGATCGTTTAGCAGAAATTTTTTTAGGGCACTTTGGGGAGAAATTCCGTGAGGTTTAACAAAATTGCACCAATTACGGTTGCGTTTATTTTTTGCTATAAATTATGTTTGAAATGTATCATCATTCTAATTTTTTAGTATTTAACGAAATACTAATACTCAGCGACAATTGAGTAATTTTTCATATGCATTTTTTCGAAAACAGGGACGAGTATATCTTTTATTTTCAATTTAATTAAACGAGCCCTTAATTAGGGGAAGCAGGCCTTTCATTGGCTATAAATCGGTCGTTTGAAAGCGGGCTTTATTGTCAGGATAATCCAATACAGGTAGGTATAAAGTATAGACTTTGACGACAATAAGGCGGAAAGTCATGGGGTCCCATTGTGGCCACCTTTTGGCTATTATAGTTACCCCGTAGAGCTGTCGTCGCTAGAAAAATAGAGAAATAAAAAAATAGAGAAATAAAGATGCCCTCCAATTTGAATGAGATACACAAGAGTGTTACCGAAGTTACCTTCGTCATCAGTGGATGTTGAAGAAAGAAATGTTGTTGGATTAAAACGGACATCGATCACGGACATCGACAAATCATTCCTAATGCACAGTTTAGAATTCACAACGTGCCACGAATGCCTTTCCTGGCAGATGTTGGATCGCGTTCATGACCCCTCTTTTCACCCTATAGACAAACACCCCCGATTCTCTCGCGGGGAACCTAAATCCAAAACCAGTCCGAGGCGCGTGGCAAAAGATGATTTAAAATGCGTTTATTAAACGAGGTACAAAAAACGAATGCTGCAAGTTTTATTTTTCAGAGTTGGCTTATTTTTGTAATGTGCATTTGGGGTTTAAAAAGCGATGGGGCTTTAATTTGTTGGGTAATTTGTAAAGGAACGTCTGCCAGAGAAGTTTTAATTGCATAATTTTTTGCGAGTCTCGTCATATATTTTTCGCTTATAGGAGAATGTGGTTTTTTTTATTAAATTTTCTCTCTATACATATATTTTTTATGCATCATGTTGAAGGTGTTCTTTAAAATAAATAACAAAAAAATAAAGATTGCAATTCTCATCCTAATTGTAAGGACAAATATTCTAGTTTTTCAAGATTTAAATTACTTCATGGAGCATTTATTTTCCACATTTTCAAAAAATAATAGTCATGTGAAACATACTTAAAACTACCTTTTCAGAAACCTAATACCTAATTTCTATTCTAATTACGACACATCGATATTTCCAATCCTTCATATTTGTAAACGGTTCCAGAGGCTTGTAGACGCGTTTTTTACCGAGACCATATCCCTTCGATACTCGCGTTCGAAACATCCCACCCCCACTTTCCCCCACGTGGAACAGCGAAACTCATACAGGGGAAGATTCGACGCTTTCTACCCCTAAATGGCACTCTCGTTGGTGCACACATGCGAATGCACGTACTCACGTGCAGAACAAGGGATATTGAAATTAGCCCAGCGGTCGACTGAGCCCTTCATGTGTGTGAGTGCATAAGCATGTGTCAGAGAGGATGAGAATGGGGTTTGGTTCGGTGAAGCTTGAATATATTCACACCGAATTAAGTCACCCACACATCCGCCCCGAGCCACACTCTTTGTGAACGAGGCCTTTCACTCACGAATATGCACTCTGCACCTCATGTACTTTTAAGTATACATGCATGTATATATGTGCATATACATAATACATATACATTTAAATGTGTATGCATGCATTGTAAATATGTGCACATGTTGTGTGTGTGTGTAATGTGTACAAAGTGGACGTGTTTACGCGCAGGTATAGCAACTACTCCACACATATAAAGGAGAACGTGTATGAAAACGCAGCTCGTTTCTCACACACATTCAAGTACACACAATCACCAGCAAAATCGAGTCCAAGGGTGGTTCGTGTTTGTGGCGATGCAAGGGTGTGTGCAACGTCGACTAAAGGACTCGTCAGGATCGTCCGCTGCAAATCAACGCGTAAATTAAAAATCGAATCACGATATACTTCCCTGTAACTATTTTTATAGAAAAATGTTGAAAAGAATGTCCGAAAAATCGAAAAAGGAAGTAATTAAAATTTGATGAAATAGTGCAATTTAAATACAGACATCGGGATTAAAGGGATAAAGGAAAAATGATGAATAATGATTTTCAAATTCCACAGAATAATATATATATAGATATACTAATATCGGACAGTAAATTAAGAGCAATGAAGAAAATGAAGCATGCTTGTAGTTAGGAGATTTCACTTTTCAGTACCTATGCTTCATGGCTATTCCGGAACCGGAAAGTCCGGCAATTTCGTTGGCCAACGAAGGTAGGAGCGACTAGGCGGAAAACTGGCAGCGGGGTTAAAGGGGTCAAATGAGCCCCTATATACATAGTCTCGACGAATGAAACTCTGCGGCGGTGTACCTTTCGACCTCGAAAACCTTCGCAAAACTCTGACGAGTGAACTGCCCAGTATGTACTACATATATGTATGTGTCTGGTGTCGTACAACGTACAAGAGCAGCTAATTTTGATTCACAGTTCTCCCCGCTCCTCACATTCACCTCGATTCCACCCTTCGCCACTTCGTCGTGCACTTCCTCTCGCACGTTTCACCCCGATTCTGGCACTCGCATATCCCACTACCTCAACCGCGATACTCGCGAGTGGTCAGCCACGGGATCGTATTCAACTGAGTTACCCATACACTCTAATGATACTTCATATAGGCTGCATAAAAGTACAGAGGAGCTTTAAATTTGTTCTCCATAGGAACGTAATGTGTATCATCGTCGATTTTAGCTGATCATTTATAATTTTTTTGAAGAAAAGGTCAACTTGACCACGCCCACATTATTTTATCACATCCATTTATACAATTTATAAACAATATAAACACTAGCAAACCAACACGCGCACGATTATTTGTTTTAATTCTTACAACGCAGCATTTTAAGGAATTTCGGGATATGTTATTTCGCGGAATTTTAAAGGAATTCATAAAAGTTTAAAAGATTTTAAAGAAATCTAGGGAATTTCAAGAGATTTTAAATTTTTTGAAAATTTGAGGAATAATATTAATAGGATTCTAAGAATTTTAAAAGATTCCAACGAATTTTAAGCGATTTCGAATGTTCACCTGAAATTTCGAGGAATTATAAGAAAACTTAAAAGAGTTTTATGATTTTTAAAAGATTTTATGGAATTTTTAAGGATTTCATGGAATTTCATGAGATTTCTAATACTTTTAATAGATTTTAGGATATAAGAGGGATTTTAATTGTTATTGTAGAATTTTAAAGAATTTTAATAAGTTTCTGGAAATTTTAAGAGATTTTCACGACCTTCGACAGATTTCGATCGGATTTCAAGGGATTTTGTAAAGTTTTTAAGGATTTCATGGAATTCGATGGAATTTCAATGATTTTAAGAAATTTTAAATGTTGGGAAACTTCAAGAGGTTTCTAGGAATTTTTAGAGATTTTCATGAATTTCAACATGGATTTTAAAAGATTAATTATTTTGTTTTTTTTTTTTTTTAGAACTTCAAGTCATTCAAAAGCCAATCAGGTTGACAACAACAATGTACGCGATATCAAGCGCGAGATTTTCGAGACATTTCGTTGCACCACTTTCTTAAGATAGGAAAAGAATCCCGAGATTGGAAAAGGGTGTGCGAAAAATGGTTTCTAAATTTTTCAGCCCTTCCTCTTTTACTTTTAGTTCTTCGTAATCGAGACTCGGCCTCAGCGCGATCGACTTTTCTCCACCCCTTTATCCGAAGGTAATTTCGAGTTATACGTTCTTTGGGATCTAAAAAAGCCCCGATCGTCACCGCGCTGCTGATGCTGGTCCCCGTGGCAACAGCAGGATCGGGCAATCACGCACAATCACGGTCGCGCATTATAAAACTGCCCCACGGGGAACTCTATGGCGTGTATTCAACTATATCACTATATGGAGTTCTTTCTCCTTCCCTTGTGCTCTTTAAAGCCGAGAGAGATGTGGAGAGTCAGTGGATGGAGATTTGACCAAGGGATTTCAAAAGGGAGTACTTCCAACAGTGCCAACTACCCCTACGTGAGCTCCACGTTACTTCCCCGTTATACAGTGACCGGACGTAAACTGGACGGCACGTATCTTTACGGGCCATAAAGGCTGGCCCTCGTTACGCAGAGCTTGTACCGCACCCGTGGCCACCAAGGCACCACACCTCAAACCCTTCAATTTCTCCCTATAACACACCTCTTCCACCCCTCAACCCTCTTTAAAACCCGCCTAACTCGATTTTCCTATACTCACCAGTTTCACAATGAACCATTGTACAACGCAGGTTGTAGTATATATATTGATTGTAGCTTTTTCTGCTTTTTCGTACTCTTATGGGTTATTTTAAATTAACTCTGGTTTTCTATGTTATACATGCAATCTTACTAAAGAGAATTATAGTAGAGAATTCAAGAAAAATACCAGTTTCGAGTCTTGAAATTTTATTTTTAGGATCGACTCGTCTATTTAACGATCAAACAAAGGCGCATGAATATTCCCTAAATTCCATTTGTCATAATCCCCATTTGACCGAATTTCATTTTATCGAATTAAAATTTGTCCTAATTTCTACCCATCATATTTAATCTAATTTAAACTAAATAATCATTTAACCTACGTTTTTTTGATCGAATGAACATTCTGCCTAACTTCTCTTAGCCGAAACTCAATTTCAATGGGCTTATATAAACATGAGTTTTGAAATGCGATGTATTATTAATGTTATGAACCTATCTGAAAAAAAGAGCTTTTATGAATTCTATTTTAGATATGAAAAAGTTGTTGCATACGTAACGGCCATAGTTTTTGATTTTTTTACGGTCGTAAACTTCAGTAGCAAATAAAAGATTCCATTTCCGGACCATAATGAACTTCTCACGATTTTCGGAAAGATCTTCAGTCAATGTGAAAAGGTTGAATCATCGAATTTGAAACTAGCTTTTTTTTCATACTTCGAGGAAACGTTAATCGATTTAGCGCACATATAGTTGGATGCAATGTTGGCAGCCTGAAGAGGGCCCTACGGCCACAGCGTAATGAAGATGTCTCGTCACGGGTGTTCCATACGCTATAGGTCCCATTCGTCCCGTGGCAGACCACGGGGGGCACGTAAACGATGTCACGGGTGGTATTGTGCCCTGAGCGGAACCGATCCCCCATGGAATCGGCAGTTTCAAAAAGGGGCCCTTTTGCTTTTCCTGCTCCAGCTTCTAAATGGCTCAATATATATAATTGGGTCTGATCTATGGGGAATTCTCCAATCCAAAAGACCTTGTTTGGTATCTGGTTTGATGCTTACAAAATAAGAATGCATACTGAAGAATCATTCCAACATATGTAGAATATCCAAGAAAAATTTATCTTCCAACTGACAGGGTCCTTAGAATAACTACTGTAACTTTTAAATATCAATTTATTATTATCCTTTCAAAGTATTGCCCAATTGTCCAGTTATTATTGTCTGAACTTATATCATTTTTAGGGAATCTGTACAATTAAACCTCGTGAAAATAATAATCAGAAAATCCCCTACATGAAATTAAAAGTAACCATCTTACAGTTAATTACAGTATGTTAAAGTTAAAAGAATTATTACTAGATTCGAACGTTCTTTGAGTATTAAAAAAAGGTATTATATTCAAGGCAGGTCTATAAATTTAAGTCTTCCATGAGCAAACATCTATGACACCAATCATTTTATCGCGACCCCATAACTTTGGGCCCCACCCCCTTTGCTCCCAATTCCTTCCATAAAATTCTCCCTAAAAAAAAGCTTCCAAGTTTCCAAAGCAACAAAGTTACAGGTACTAAACCATTATTCCTATTTCTCGGATTGAATCGTCACGATTGAGCGATTCAAGAATTCATATTCATATGCCTATATCTATAGGATGGAGTCATGGAGTGCCAAAATATTGGGCCTCTTTGGTCTCAGGAGTGTTCAGCTGATGAGGAGGAGGCTAACCTCATTTTTCATCCAGACTATAAAAATCTCTCGTGACTACAACAGTTCTCGCGTTCACGAACTGGTTCCTTATACGCAACGATATTATACAGTATATACAATATGTACACGGTGAATAGGACCCGGCATTGAAGGAGGGTGAAATTCAGCCTCAGGCCCAGTAGAATTTTCGGTGGGCCCCATTGGCGATCGTAGAAGCGTGACATTATATTTATGTTGTCACCTCGTACGTGTCGACGTCGGTGCACGTGAGAGTGAGACGTCGAGGGCCTCAAAGAAAAGAAGTGGGAAGAAGTGGTGGGGGGAGCCATCGGGGGCCCGCAGAGGCCTTGTCTGCAAACATCGAGGCTTATACGCTGTTATACGCTTCCCGATCGCTACTCATGCCGCTAACTCGACAATGGAGAATCTTTCTGAATCTTTTGACGATCCCTACCTGTCGGGCCCCGATTCAGGCCCCGCGCTACGCACTGTCATACTAAAACCATCGAATCGAATCACGAAGAAACCCGAAGAAGAACGAGGCGCGAGCCACCCGGTGTTCCATGGTCGACGGTTAACCTTCCGCGGTCCGATATTTTCCCCAGAGGAGGGCTGCGAGTCTTTCTCGGCGAAGAATGAGACCCAGACCCCCGTGGAAAAGTGGACCTTGCCAAAAAGTGTGAACTGGAGCGGACAACAAACCATTAATAAATCTAGAGTGCTTGTTATGTCGACAGGAAAATATACGTAGTAGAGTAGTTTTGAAAACATTTTGGGTTCAGGTGATAGGATTATTCAAAAATATTAAGTAATATCTCATTATCCAATAATTCAATACATTATTAATGTATATTATGTAATTTGTTCCAAAAGAAAATTCAGCAGCAAATTGGTTACGGAAGTGAAATAACTTCTCGGGAAATATGTTTGTACTTTGTAGTAAAATGAGGGGATTAGAAACCAAATATTATACAATAGAAGGTGAACCGACTTAAAAGGAGCTTAAAATTTGAGTGGCTGGTATTCGAAGTAGTAAGTTAAGCCGATGTTACCAAAATAAGATTATTTTGATACAATCCGGGTAAGAGACACACTTCAAGAGGATTTATCTGCAGGGGGCCTTCCGGTTGGTCACTGAGCGCGTGCCGGTGTTGTTTCATCTGTTCTCACACAGCGACAGTTGCGGGTTCAATCAAGTTGCCACAGTTTCATCTGCTTTTTCTCCGTGAAAAATAAATCACAAAATCCGGAAGTTCGTCTCCAGACAGTATATAGTCAGACTCCCCAATTTGGCGCCCCTAAATGATCACTAATATCTCTATTACTTCCATTCCCATCAGGAAAATAATCTGTTTTTTATGTGTTTTTCAAGTTAAGGATGAAAAAATTCTAGGGAAATCATGATTAAATATTTTAGATATATTTTAGAATAGGTAAGCAATTCCTGATACAAGTAACGGGTGCTTTTAGTAGTTAGAACGTGCTTCAGTTGGATAGTTTTTTGTTTATATAGCGTAGAGGACGAGATCGACAAGAACAGCTGTGAAGTTTCTATTTGGAAACTTTTTTCGGAATCAAGGGCAAAATTGACTGTTCCATTCGTCCAAAACATTACCTATCATGCAATAAATCACAGCGGCACATTCATTTTTTCACCCTCTAAACATATCGTGAGCTATTAATTCATTTTCTCAGTTTCATCGTGCTCATGTTTTTAGAGAATAAATAAGAATAAACTGTTTATTGAACCTTTCAAATTTATGATAATCTGGACAGATCCACATTTTTATATTTTAAATTAAACATTCGTTTCAATAAAACACTGACAGAACAGAAAAAATGCGTAATACTTATACTTTAAATGAAAAAATATTTTCATCGAGAGAGAATTGAATTATAAAAAACAGCTTTGAAAAGATTGCACTATTTAAACCAGGTATTTTTATCTAGAAGCGAATCTGAGAGTCGACCTTAATCTCTTAGCGTCTATCAAGAAAGATAGTAGAAAAAAAGAGCCTGACCCTTTTTCAGCCAGACGGGAGCGATTCGTGCCAAGAGTCTCTTTGTGCGTTGGTTCTACTTGTTATATAAGTAAAGGCATTCACACCCTTCAGTCTTCATGGTCCCGGATTTTCATAGATGTTCCCAAAAGTGTACAAGATAAAAAATAACACTTTAGTTCTATTTCTAAAGACACAAAAAGCTCTCTCGTTGCGATTACCTGCTACATCAGATGTTTTTCTCACGATAATGTATAGGTGTTACGAAAAGTACTTCTATCTTTGAGCTTCTGCTCAAAATGATACTTGACAGAGAAAAAATATTTTAGCTCTCTAATGGGCAAAAAACCGAGCAAAAAACAGTTCAAGTCCTTTTTTGTATCGACGTTTTCTTCAAATTAAAATGAATTTTTAATGAAATTCTGCATTGAGAATAAAGGTGTACAATTATAGATTATACATTTTTCCCAGTTATGTATTTAATCTTTTCATAAATATGTAATATCGAATATTTCTTTTTCTTCTCCGAGGGAGAAAATTATTCTTCAGACCAAACCACTTTTATTCAAACAAGAAATCATGGCTCATTATTGTCTCTTTCAAAGTTTCTTGCGCAAACATTTTTTCATACTTTTTTCTCAAACTTCTTCACTAATTTTTTCAATCGATAGACGCGTGACTTCCATTAGTTTCTCAGAGACCCAGGCTTCCAAATTATAACTATAGCCGTATAATCAGTGTAACCGACGAACAATTCAGACTTCAGCCTCTTAAGCGAGCCAAAAAAAATGTAAAAAATCGAAACGGAAGGTATTTTATGGTGCCAATAAACAACCCACAGCTGGTAAAAGAAGGGTTTCTTTCGACTCTGCGGAGTTAACTGTTAAAGTCAGACGGACGCTACCTTTTTAACCAGAAGCTCCATAAAAATTAAAACCTTTCGTGGCCTCACTCGGCGAACCACCATTGTCCAATTTTTTTTTCATAACCAAAAAAATCAAACCTCAATTTCCTAGGGTAAAATACACGTACAGGCTTTGGAAGTTTGTTTGATCAGGAAGAAAAGATTCGAGGAAAAAAGTGGCAAAAAATTGCTTTTCCGGTGGGAGAGGAGCCGAAAAAGCGAAGGGGTTGAGACCGTAAAAATGGCTTCCGAGCTTGTTATTTTGTCTCCGTGATGTGATTGTAAATCGTTTTTCGGTCGTATATCAATTGAAAAATATTCGATGGACTGCCTTTTGAACAAGTTCGTGGGTCGAGAGGTTTACTAAAAAAAAAATTGTCTCGAATCATATTGTCGAAGTGAACAAGTCAATATTTTTTTTTTAATTTTACTACCTCCTACAACAAGAGAGACAAAAGTTTTCTGAAATCTAATCTTCTATATAATATAGATTTTATCTTGAAAATAATAATTTAATTTCCCAACTGATATTTTCATTCTAAATAATATTCAATTTTCCTACCTTCACTTAGCTGAAAGAACTGGACTATCGGGGAAAATCCTAGGTACTCCATTCTCACAATTTTCTGAAACAAAAGACATAAAACTTCCATTAGAAAAGTATTTACCTATTTTTAATGAAATAAACATAGTTCTCATATTTTTCTAAAATTACAGCAAAAATTTGTCAAGTTTGATGCGTGGGAGAATTGTCAAACTGCAAGGCAAACCGGAAAGGTTAATCCCGGTTGATCTCTCTATGCACCGAAATATCATATCGGTTTGCCATTGAGCCCATTTTCCCGATGGAACAACGAGAGTAACCGTATATCTTTCAAGGGACACTCCCATTGCCATATAAATGGCTACTGCACTTTTCGAAAAAAATCTCTGGAACCCCCTCTTTCACCCTACAACATTCTGGTTCCTCGCACGGTAGCCAACACACACCCCCATGTGTAAGCCACATTATTATGCTCCGAGAAAATCAGAGCACATCCTGCAGCGGGACACAATGAACCGCCGCTTGGTCCTCAACAATGAGCTGGGTTTTCGCCATTATATTTCTGGGATCGCATTACTATCAGATACGATCGCTCCGCTTTCAACAGCTTTCAAGATTTTATCGTCAGGTCCCCATGAATGGCTTACCTAGAGGGTATATGTAATTTTCAATGCAATGCCGGGCGTGTAATGAGAGATATCGCATTTTATACCCTGATCCCTAACGTGTGCGATCGGCCTCCTTTGCTTTGAAACATTATATGGTAAATGAATTAGTTAATAGAATTTTTTTATCTGATTTTATTATGCACTCAGATTTAATACGTGTACTTTTGCCTTTCAAGAGTAGGGGAATTATGCTGCGTAAGATTACTAATATTTTCCTGGAACTTTTGTGTGGCAGATTAAAATTAACAAGATTAAGTTGTTGGATTTGAAAGAAGTAAAACAGACTGTATATTTTTTTTAGTTTGTATGGAATTTTTTATAATTCGGAGGTTCATACCCGAAATTTAAACCAACTAAAGCAGTTCCCTTCTTTCCATCTAGCAGCGAATGGGGGAACTTTTGCGAACGTTGTCACCGTTTCGAGCACCGGTAACCAACCAACCATGAACATAAAAAATCATTTCAGCATCGGCGGATAAACTAGAAATTAATTTCACTGCAGTTAAAAAAGACTGATCAAAATTTAATATACTGTGAGTAAAGTCATTTTCATATATCGTCAATTAAATTTAATATACTTTATATTAATATTAATATATCCTATATTAATTTTAATATGGTTTTATATTAATTCTAAAACATATGGTAATATATTAAATTTAATTTACGGTATATGCAAATGACTTTACAAAATGTATATTAAAAGTATATTAATGTTGCAAACATTTTTAACAGTGTTATTAGTTTCTCCCTTTCTCGAGTTAATTTAGTAATTCTTCTATCTTTAATATATAGAAGATTCAATCTTTTCAAAAAGAATATGATCCTTCTCCTGAAAGAAGATTAATCTTGAGCAATTTTATTTATTATTCGGTCCTGCCTCAAGGAAGGAGGCAAGCAGGAGACCGGCCGAGAACCATTGATCGTCTATTAAAACTCAAGTCAGATACGATTGAACACTTTTAATCGTATCTCGGGTACCCATGAAGATTTTTTAAGTTTTCTTGGCTTAAATTAAAGATAAGATTTCAGACTCTATGTCGTATAATTTTAAGCTTTTTCAAAAAATTTTCCTAGGTCATGCTAAAAGTTTAAGTTGAGGTAGAAAATTTGAGAAAATTTTGAATTTTGTTTTTAAAATCCTCACGTGCTGTATTATTTTCAGAAAGTCAAAAAAATATTTGTTGGGTACCACTTGGACGTGGAACTTCATAAACTTTCCAACTGTTTTTTTTTTAAATATCCTATCTCTTTTTTCACCGAGATATCGTGGTTCGAAGTCAGCAGTGATTTTTATTAACGCTGAATTTACTACGATATGAAGAAATTTATGCAGAAATTTTACGTCGTATACATATATGTATTAGGTATGGTACATTGGCTTGTGCCTGCTTTTAAAGCTTTACACATATATGGCGCCATGAACAAGTAACGTAAATGACAACAGCACACGGTATTCTCAAGTGGTCACCCATCCAAATACTAACCGCGCCCAACGCTGCTTAATTTCAGTGATCCAACGAGAACTGGTGCTTTCAGCGTGGCATGGCAGTTGTGTGTTTTTAGTACCTTTAAAGTGCTTTAAAGATTAAATAAGAGAGCAGATGCGCATGTGTCCTTCGATTACAACAGTTCGATGCCTCGAATTATTTCGAACGTGTTTGAACTTTCAAAATCAGCGCGCCTACTTCCATCTAGTAAGAATCCTCAGAACTTTGCTGGCTGTCCAACCATCGATAATGAAATATTGTATAGTTATATTTATAAAGACGCTTTTTAAATAAATAATTCTGAGGATATACGATTGAAAATAAAATGAGATATTAATTTAAAAATTTTGAATAATATTAAGCTCATATGAAGTTGATTTGTAACTCTGCTTTATTTTCTGTCGATAAATTATTAACAGCAATGGATTACTCCCAGAAAAAAAGAATCATCACCTACTGTTAATGCAGAAAATTTTGATTTTCTTAAACCTTATCATATTTTTATAAAACGTGAATGGATGATTACAGCATTTTTATTATAAGACCCTTATTGTATATTTATTACATTTTATTTATTATATTTTTATATTATCTATAAAATTTAATGTTTCAAATTTTCGAATGTTATTTAAATCAACACAATTGTATTACATTTGAATTTGCAAATTTATTTTGTATCATGATAATAATATAATATACTGTAGTGAATAATATGAATGATATAACGTTTATGTTAAGAAGCAAAGTACCAGATCAAGTGGAGATTTTTTTGGATTGAAATAAACTGTTTTTAAATCTGCAAACAAACGAGCATAAATACCAATAGGTCATTTTACCAGTGAAAACAAAAAGCAGAGTTTACAGGAAAGCTTATTCGAGTTATGTTATTTGCATTTTAATCCTTTTGATGTGCTGCTTCTCAAAGTCGGACCTCGCAGTCAGTCCGAAGCTTACGCGGCACCCGCTTTGCTAAGCGCAGGGAGGCAGAAGCTATAAATTTCATCGACATTTCATAGTATTAATTTCACGGTGTAAATTATATTTCGTAAATGAATCTTTCCCACAATCATACTTAAACTTCTTTCTGCCTTTTTTTTTTTTACATATTTTAGCACCTACTTTTTGAATACGCAAAGTTTCCGATAGCATTATATATATAATATATAGTCTATATATATTTTCTCTTATTATATTATATTAAGTCTTCAATATAAAAGTGATGAATACATTTTAAATTAAAATCGAGAGGTTTTGATTACATGTATACACGTAGTTTGGATGCATGTTAACTGTAGTAAACGAAGAAAATGAAGAGCCATCCCTGTATTGTCAGGATCGAGATTCCAGTGGACAAAATGAAGGGTCAGTTGCACAGAGGGTTTATTAAGCTAATTAACTGACTATACATATAGGAGGGTCTATATCTGCTTGTAGTTAAAATCCATGCGTGCGACACACTATAGTTTACGACTTGGTGATGAAAATTATTTTCAGAGTATAACTTTTCTTCAATAATGCTGCAAATATGCATAACAAAATTTCTACTAACTCTTATACATCAGAAAATGAACGAATAGGCAAGAATACTAAATATATACGAATAACAACCAAAACGACTGTCTATAAGAAAAATAAACGCAGGAAGTCAGGAACTTTTTGTTTCATTTTGGCTTATTAACCGCAAAAATTCGTTCTGCTTAGACGAATTTCAAATCAACCCCTATTCTCATTTCTTTTTCTTGTGTCATTATCGCGTGCTTTCTTTATAACGAGAATTATTACCCGCACGCGCCAAGTTAGTTTTAACCGAAATATTGAGAATGGCTGAAGGAATAACGGCTGGTCTTGAAATAAGAAAAATTCGTTAAAGTATAAAGTAATTCCAGTGAACTCATGAATAACTAAAGTATAACTAATATAAAACATATAAATAATTATTAACGTTCAAATTGCAAAAATTAATAAGGGATGTATTACACTATAATCTGCTTCACCTTCTTTAAAAGAGCATGGAAGGATGCTATGTACAATTAAGGGCGTGGAATTAAGTTTAAGCCAACTGAGGAAAAGGCAGCTAATCAGAGCCTCAGCTTGATTTAGGAAGGGATTTTAATTATACAAGAAGGGTCAGCATGAAACACCGTTTATGACTCTGTATATATGTATATAACAATCTCATCCTTTATTTATGGTTTAATATTTATGTCTATCTCCACAATTCAAACAAATTAAGTACCAAATTAATCCACGATAATAAAGTTATGTAATTCCTTGGGAAACACCTACTTAGATATTAGTATTTATGCCAAAGTATTATATAAAAATCACATTAAGGATCTTGTTTTTCATTGAAATTCTATTAATTTAAGATCAATGCTTATCAGAAAAGTAATACGTATATTTGTGTGGAGGTTTAAAAATTTTAATGAATCGGATTTAGAAGCTCTATGAATCATATTTATCATAATTGTATCTCAGAAAATGCTTCTTTAAATCTGTCTCTGAAATGGTCTCTTTATGAGAGACGTAATGATTTAGTATCTCGTAACTTCTACCGCCAAGTGAACGTTACTCAAAATAATAGACAATAGGTCCCTGCTGACCTTTCGAAGTTAATTATATTCTTGCAAGTTTGTATAAATGACTAGAAGCGCATGACATATATCAATATATGCTTCCTCGATTGCACTTTTAACAGACCACAGTGGCTGTAAACGGTGGCGCTTTGCGGGTATTCAAGAATAAATGCCCAAGAATAAATATCGGCAATTATAGTCCAACAGAAAACTGCAAATCTTATTAATTAAACATCCACCAAGTTAACAGAGTGTTTTTTTAACGAAATATCTTGATAATTAAAACTTTAAATTAATGATTATTTATATTTTCAGGAAATAATAATAGATGTTTATGTTTATATTTTACTCCTAATGGGTATGACTCTAAGCTTATAAGATATTTGAAAAACGACGATAATCAACATTCCGTAGCTTCTGCGCAGAGGGAAACATGTAGAGTCCTGGAAGATAACGTTGAAGAGAATAAAAGGAATGAAGAAACGTGGATTCGCGGGGGTGGGGCAAAACGAGCCCCACCCCCACATTGAAAGCCCCGCCTTTTGGAGGTCATGTGACGTCACGCAGACACTTGTTACGCCTTGCAGGCTGCAGTCTATAGCCGCTACTATTCTGTCAAATTTAAAAACTATACCTCTGTCCACGTGGATTATAATTCCAAAGACATAACGAACTTGATATCAAGTTTAATTCACATTTTTAAATATTATTAGCTTGATTGATCTGAAAACAATTCTAGACGAACTTATTCCTCAAGCAAGAGCGGCTGAAAGTAAAAAGTGGATGAAAATATTTCATTTGTAAAAATGGAATAAAAACTCAGAAGAAGAAGAGTGGCACTAAATGAATTTTCAGAGCAAAAACGGAACGCCAATTCGAACTCTGATCGGTTCTCCTTGTTCCATTTTTGCTATGAGAATTTATTTATTTATTTATATATTTTATTTTTATTTTGACTCTGAAAAATTTGTATCCCTCTTTTACGAACGAAGTATTTTTATCTACTTTTTACTTCCAGTTGTTCAAATTTGAGTTTACATTTTCAGAAGAAATTTCTATTGGCCCAGTAGTAATGGAATGTACTAGTCAGACACGCTAGGATGCCTTAGAATCTTAGATGGTCCAAAATTTATGCTTCAACTTAGATGAACTAATATTTTTGAAAACTCACCCCTTCATTTTGTGTTATTTTCAGTTAAAATACATAAATTTTCTCAACCCTGAAATTATTCCAAACTGGTAAAAATTTAATGAATCTTTTTATTATTAATGGATTCGTAAATCTTTCAAAGAGATAATGTGAACTAATGATGTGAATTATTAATTTTAACTAAACGGGGTAATTTATGTAATTTATAACTATGAACGATTATAATGTTTGATATAAATATATAAGTAAATGAATGTAGATAAATTATATACATAAAAAAACACATTTATATACCCGATTTTTTTAACGAAAAATGGTAAAACATAAAGAATTTGCATTTCGTCATTTTATATATAGTAATTGCGACAAAGTAATAATAATATCAGTCGCGGACGTAGTAATCGCGATATCCCGTGGGCCTAAAGTCTGCTGGTCCGCCGTGGGAACAAACTGATAACAATAGAAACGTAGTTCGACGATTATGTTACAGTTTCCTGTTTATCGCCTTAATATTCATACATATCAGAAAAATATTATTGTATTTTCCAATGCATTATGTCCAAAGCAGTATCTTTAAAAAAAACAGAAACACGCCTGATTCAAACATATATGAAACATTTTTTGATGTATTATTATATCAAACAAAACTATTGTTTCATTGTAAATAAATATGCACATCGATTCAATCATAAGAATTCTACGTGTCGCCATTTTGGAAGCAGAAAGCTCAATTAACATTATGTACCTAACAGCACGTTTTAAAGATTCGGATCTTAGAATTGCCAACCCTCTAGGGTTTTCTCTTTAGGGGTTTCTGAGGTTATCTATAATATTATGGGGTAGGTGATTTAGAAAGGGAATTTTTCAACAGTTTCGTTAGAATTATGCCACAATAAATTACTCCATATCCGAGACTAATTCGGGACCCGAGTTTTAAAGATTTCAAATCCAGAATTGGTCCCATACGAATTGTAAAGGCTTCCAACCCTTAAGGAACCCTGCAAATTTGATTTTAAACTTAAAGGTCATGTCTATTAAAAAAATATGTTTTCCAGAAATTGAAGAACCTGACTAAGGACTGTAAATGCGCGATTGAGTGGGTGGGGGCGGAGCGCAGGGAGTGGGGGAATAAAAAGTACGAAACGCGTGGGGCGACCATGACGATGGGATTGATGCGGGTTTTGTCGGGGGGAGGGGGGGAGGCTCTTCAGCCTGGGCCGTCCCGGAGGGCTTCCGTGGAACACGCGGCCTCCAGCCGCAAACTCCACGCATAACGTCGCGCGCCGTCGACCGCGACAGACGTTCGTACGGTTCGATCATCATTGATCGCCGATCGCGATCAAGACGGAAAGAAAAAAGGAAAGAAAGAGAAATCCGATCGTGACGCATTCGGCAAATCCAATCTCTCATTAATCTTCAGTTGACTCACAACTTTCGAGCGCTGAAGACATTTATTCCTCACTCTATGACTCGAACACGTGTTCCTAGTGAGATTCAAGAAAAGGCGGGAAACCGGAACCCAGTGATAAAAAAAAATTGGTTTCATTAAAAAAGAAAAAAGAGATTTCGTTGGTCCTGACGTGGGACAGTAATTAAATGAATATAACGAATTAATCAAGTGCGTGGGTGATGGCACAAGTAAAGACTGTGATAATTTTAAAGTGGAACTCGATAGTCATGTGAGTGAAGTCGATAATTTCTAGAAAATTTTCCATGAAACAGTGAAATAGTAGGAAAGTAAGTGAGTTGAGTAAAGAACAAGTGAAACGAGTGGAAAAGATTTTAAACAAATGATTCTTGATTGAATTTGATTAGTTAATTATGGAACAGGATGAAGTTCTGCTTTCATGGATCCCGGAAAATTGTCCTCCAGCTGATTGGTTCGACTTTTTCATGATGAGGAAAATTCGGCCCTTTGGCGAACTTGGTTCCAGGATTCAGGATGAGGAACTCTTTCCTGGAGTTAGGAAAGTGATCGGGTGAAGAATAGTGTTTCAAGTGAATAGAGTGCAGAAGTGTTATTAAGATTAAATATAAAAATTAAATAAAAAATTAAATAAAAATCAAGGAAAAATTAAATGCAATTCAATCAAATATAAATTGAGGTCGAGAGGACTCAAGGCTCTGTCAGGTTGCAAGGAATCACGACGTCACACGTGGAAGATTTGGGCGATTCGGAGGGGGGCTTACTCGCCGATGGAATGCATCTCCCGGTGGGATCCGTGACCTGTGGGGAGAATTACGGTTCCGTTGGTACCCACGAGGGCGCCGGACCGGTTGGGTCATCCCTGGCACCTCTTCAGGGGTTAAACTCGAGGTACCAAGAAGACGGGGGCGGTGGGGGTGGTGGTGGCGAGATGAGCGAGGGTGCCGCCGTCGGCGAGCTCTGGTGGACCGAGAGGCTCGTCGGTGAGGCTCAAGCCGAACATCCTGGTGAACAACTTGTTCGAACTGGTGGGTACCATTATTCAAACGATATAGTACATTTAGTTCAATAGTTCTTCCAATTTTTCTGATTCAGAGTACTTTTTTCTACGAAAGTAAGAAAGATTTGCAGTTATTTCTGTGGACGCGAAAACTTTGACAAAACTTTAAAAGGAGGGATCAAAAAGTATTCTCAATGTAGAATTATATATATGCTATGGTAGAATTAAGAAATTAGTAGGCGTCATAAAGAAAGGTTATAAAATTCGCAGCCTATGGTCATAATGTCAGTGATGAGCAAATTAAATGCAATAATTAGTAAGAGATTATAAAACACTATAGTACTTTGTGGAGATTATTTTTTTACTTTCTCTTTGTCTCATCTTATTCTAAGCAAGTTTTCGCTAGTTCTTTTGTTTCAGAATCTTTTTTTTTGTAATTTTGTTTGTTGTTCCCTGTTATTGTCACTCTGTTGTATTTTCTTGATGTTCTACTTCAATTTCATAATTTTTCCCTGATTCATGTTTCTTACTTATTTTTTTCACCTCTTAAATGTCTTATTTGCTTTATTTTTCTGTAACATAATACCTACGTGTTATGTATTTGTTTCATGAACTGATACTTGCATACACTGCTTTTTATGCTTCTCCTACAATATCTGATTCTTTCTTTTATTCTACTTCTTTTCCCGGTTCTGTATTTTATCCCCTGTTTTCTTACTCCTTTCTTTCTACTCAGTTTTGCTCATTCTTATGCTTATTCTGCTGTTATTGCTTCCGTTTTATCATTTGCTTTTCATACTTTAGTATTTCTTGTTATTTTGTTCTGCTTCCTTTGCTGATTTTATCTTGTTACAAATAAAAAGCTGCTCTATAAGTTTTTTAGAACACGATATTAATTTATTTGCAAATAACTCAATACTGTGTGAATTTTATTCGTTGTTTGGTAGATTGAATCTTATTATTCTTGAAATTTTACATAAGTAAAGGAATATCGGATATCTTTTGTTATCTTCAATAAAAAGAGTTTCTTTTCTGTTCGATGTTGATGATGATGAATGAATGCGCTATTCGTGTTGTTATTTCTATAGCAGAAATTCTACCATGGAAGAGCAACTGGCTCAGATACATTGAGCAACAAAATTCGAATTTATGAACCAACGCTCCCTGTAATTACAGAAATTGGAACTACGCATCTACAGAATTTAGCCCCAAATTTTAGTTGAAACTGTGTTCGAGGAATTGTACACAATATCCAATTTTAATTTTTGAAGCCTGAACAAATCAAGCAGGTTCATAAGTCCTATAGTTAAGATGAAAATGAATACTGAAAGAGGATTTCGCAGACATCTCAGTAATTGAATTTTCTCGCCAAGTTGGTGATCCTTTTTTTCTCACAACTTTTTAACACCTTCGCATCCTTCTTACATCAGATTGTAAAAGCGTCCGTCGTTTCAGCGTAAAATTTTAATTTGCAATGTCCGAACACTTTCTATAGCATCGCAAATTATATTACTTACGCCTTATGTAATACCGAATAAATTCAATTTTGCGGAAAAGGAGTTATTCAATAAAATAATCAACAATACCTTTTACAAGTGCTTACCTCCCCATGCAAGTCTCTTTCAACTTGCGAACCAAGAATTTCTAAAAAATCACATTTCATCATCAATTTTTTCAATCGTGAGTCCATTTACGATTAAATAAATATTTTAATCTTTTTCTTAGTCATTTTTATCTCAGAATTGAATTCTCACGTGATACATCCTGTTTGGTATTGCTTCAGACTCGAGCGGGATTTCCTTTCCTTTTTTCATCTTAATCTTCTTAACTTTCTGTCCACGGTAATTCCCCTTCCACACTTTGACCCTGCCAATTAGCTCGTGCCTAATGAGTACCTACGCACACGTCGCGACTGCCGACGTAATAAGGGACCAAATCGGGTCGTAGGGACTAAAATCTCGTCAACCACCTCGTATTTATTTTCTACCTTGCACAAAACTATTTTAAATTTCTATACATTTTCGCCAGCGGTACAATAAATATTAAAATTTGGTTTTCTTTATTACAGGTTCTCCCTATTTTCTGTGCAGCCAACTTCCGACTCATTGGAGATCCAACAAGACACTTCCGGTTGCTTTCAAAGTCGTGGCTCTTGGAGAAATTGGGGACGGAACTTTAGTGACTGTTCGAGCCGGCAACGATGAAAATTGCTGTGCTGAACTTAGAAATGCTACTGCCCTCATGAAAAATCAGGTGGCAAAGTTCAATGACCTTAGATTCGTTGGCAGAAGTGGAAGAGGTGAGTCTCATTTTTTATAGAATAGAATTAATTACATCGAAGTATTTTAATTTGAGATAATAACAGGGTTATTATAATTCCCTTTTATTATGATATTATTTTCTAACATAAAGGAGACCCAATTTTAAGAAGACGAAGAAAAATATTGTCCAACCGCATCTAAGAAGGCCTCTTAATTTCTCTGGTTAGGAGTTAATCAAGTAAAAGAGGAGATTGGTAGGAATCCACCGCAGCTTTTTCTTGTGGTGGATTGATTCCTGATCGGTTTGCACGAGTCCTCATTTCGTTTTGAAAAACAATGATGTAGCAATTGAAGAGAAGAGAGTTAGCCTCGTGCCAAAGCCAAACCCTTCTGTGAACCCTCTAAAATCATGGTTATTGTAATCATCATCATCATCATCATCGTCATCAGCCACCCTCCCGCTCTTCTCCAGTTTCTCTTCATCTCTCTCTCACTCTGCATCCGCGAATTTCCGCTCCCGCTGCCCCCAGAGTCATTACTCGACGTCCGCCACGAGCCCCAATCGGGTATACGAAACAACTGGCCGTTAATCAGAAATCATTGTGGAACCAAGGGAGACCTGAAGTATACCTCAAATCTGGTTCTCTCAATTTTATCCTGAAAATTTTGCAAATAGAGTGAACGAAATTCAACTTCATAATATGTAATTTTCACAATATCCCATAAAATAGGGAAAACTCGATTATTGGAAATAATATCGTAACTGTGTGAGATTCAGGGGCACTTTTCCTTGATAAGCAAATATGTTGAAAACGGGAGAACTCTATTGAATAGAATAATAGACGCGCGACCATGGAAATCCAATTTGAGCGGGATGACAGTTATTTAGCGGTAGCTAGCCAGATTTTGCAAGGTCCGATGAGTGTTGCGCCCTTCGATTCCAGCGATGGGTTATGGATTGACGGCTGGACCATACCGACGAGCTCGTAGCGAATGGCATCATTTATCTTTCAGGTGGTTTCATCATTTCGACCTG
Organism: Synergus gifuensis; assembly: GCA_904066015.1. Classification (NCBI taxonomy): domain Eukaryota; kingdom Metazoa; phylum Arthropoda; class Insecta; order Hymenoptera; family Cynipidae; genus Synergus; species Synergus gifuensis. Next base: position 3,193,624 of record CAJFCO010000046.1, on the reverse strand, counting down.
CATTACTGTCTCTCTTGATTCAAAAGCTAAATCCACAACGCATGTGTACCATCCTCTTCGTTTCTTTCATAACAATTACATTTTTTCAAACCCCCTGCGATAATCCCAATTCCCAATCATGTCAATTGACCAATACGCCCAAGGCACGCTCGTAATACGACCGCGACACCCCGAACGGATCATTGATGCTCGTTTCACAGTTTATTAATTTAATTGCCTCAATTTCAACGATTGACACGTTCATTCATTGATAAAGTCCATAAATAATAATCAGCGTTAGACGATATACAGTATAATTAGTTCAATGAATTTTTATTATGAATTAGGAATTTTTACCCCTTTTGTTACTTATCCAACGGATCGTAATGAATGAAATTGGCCTTTGATTATAATTTTATTATTTATAGTGTAGTATGTCAGTAACTTAATAACGCTGTAAATTAGCGAATAAATAGTAGCTGGATTAGGAGCGGAATATATGTCGCAAAAGGGAAATGGAGGGCATTTAGCAGAGAGTTGTGAAGGATTGGGGAGGCCTGAATCACTGATGGAGTTAATGGATTATGCAGGCATAATGCAGGGAAAGGTGCACAAGAGAAGAAATCGATAAAAGAACATTGGAAAAAACTGCATTAAATATTCAGCCAATTTTAATCTCTTTTTCAACTCAATTCTTCAATCGGAATTTTGTAATTTTAAATAGCCGAGATGGAAATGAAAAACTGCAACTGATCATTTTAAAACGATCATTCTTTAAGCTTTCAATTAATACAGAATCGTCATAAAAATATTACAAATGACAATCCTCTTGTATCCCAAACCCCAATTTACCAAAATCGTGAATCACTCCATTTAATTAAACTTCGCCATACCCGTCAATTAAAATCCTGATGATTGTTTTCCACAAGCAGGATGATCATAGACTTCCCAATAAAACGTGACATCGATATTCAGAGCACCGATTGAAAAGTGAATCAATTTTTCTAGGCCAGAAACAAAACCAGGAAACTAGTCCAGAACTCGAGTTAGTCGAGTGTATCAAGGGTGGTCCACTCAATTATCACCTTCCTAATCGCCTCTCGTCGCCCAGAAGGTCCCGGTCCGCAGCCATCTCTAGCCAGGATCAAGAGCCACTGCTATCGCCAGTCTTCACTTTTGCCTCAACCTATAATTAGTATTCTACCGCAAGTCCATACATCTGCGGGAGCGGAATATTATCGTCGATAGTAATTATTTGACAATTCCAGAGACATCCTGTTGTGTGACTCTATTTCTATCTCTTGCCCCTCATCACCCTTTGCTGAGAGTGGCTCTCCATTCCCGATAGATGCAAACCCCTCTTACCCTCTTTCATCCCCATCCAGGTCACCACTCGCCACGAGTATTAACGGATGGTTTCGAGTGGTTTTGGGTGGTTCTGCTTGGTACGTGGTGTGGGATGACGTTCATCTCATCTCGGTGTTGCACCAACACAAGAGAAGCCGTTCGTCCATCCATCGCACTCGTGCATGGTGCCGAACGTTATAGGTGCCACATACGCGTGGCCCGATTTTGTCTCTGCCTGTCCATCTGTCGCGTCGCGTCGTTCCGACCGTTCCTCATTCGCGAATGCATAGGCCGGTCCTGTCTCTGCAGATGACCGTTCCCATCATCGAGTATTAACCGCAGGTTCAGGCACGGGGCTGTGCGACATTATTAGCCCCAAATGCGATAGACTCGGCTTGGGTGACATTTTCTGTTTCTAGGGAAATGTTATCCGACTTGGCCGAATCAGAAAATTTTGTAAAATCCAAATTTACGGATCATTTTAAGAATGACGATTATTGCGAACAAGTTCTTGAGGATAGTAAGGGAAACTTTAGACAATGGATGGGTTAAAAGAAACCAGACCCTCTAGAAGATGTATTTTTGACATCAGGACCATCCAGGATTGGTTGTTGGGATTCTATAACTTCAGGAAACCCCAGAGGTATTTTGAGTTTCGATTTTGAATCCAACTTCCTTGTGGAAGATATTTTTTCTTAATTGACGTAAAGTCTGCAGTGCTAAAATAGAAGACTTTGGAAGGACAGTGTTTCGAAACATGAAAATAGGACGATGAGCACGAGAGAGCGATGATACCACAGGATGAGGATAGAGAGTCGGGTCAGGGGTGGAATATAACTAGAATATAACGCCGTGCAGCTTTGCAGTCAGTTGCAGTTCCCGGGGGTGGCGGGATCAGGGGTGTTTGATGCCGGTTATCATGTTGACAGACACAACGGGGTGGTTCAGGGTGGACCAAGGGGAGACAATTACAAATCGTTGACGTTTACGCCATTCCGACAAACGTGTACGCGATGCGTTTCCCAGGAAATCCGAAAGAATGTTTCAGAATGGACATTGATCTCATTAAATTTCCGACTAGCGCCCTACATACACACTCAAACTATTTAAAACCCTCCACATTCCCTCTTACAATTTCAACATCATCATTTCCTCCAAATTATGGAAGTATCTAAAAAGATCGAATTCACTAAAATAAAGGAATGATTTATTTAATTTTCTTCATCAGAGGATCAACATCCATAATTCTTAGCATTTGAAACTATTACAGGCTGGTCTTCAGACTTGAACCACCCTTCTGGTAAATTTATCTGACAGGTAATTTCACTTTAACCAGCAATTGAAAAGAGTCTTTATGAAAATCATCAATCATAGTGTTCTACTTCCTGACAAATACTTGATGGGCTCAGCATCAGTAGAGCTGAAGGTTATTATATTTTAACACTTGTAAAGGATCTGCACAATCTTCTCAAGAACGCAAAAAGAAATAAAATGAAACAATATATTAGATGGTGCAAAACATCCGATACTAAAGAATAAGGATGACTAATTTGGAGCTCTTGTGTCAAAGATGTTTGGCACTTTATTGGCACTTTCTTTAGTCAAAGCTGATAGTTCTCGGGAGGGTCAGAAGATATTGTTCTGGAGGATTAAGGGAACATTTAGCACCTCATAGATCTAGTCTGGAATCTTCCTAAATGTCTTTGACCCGTCCATCTCGACTTGATGTGCTTCTGAGGGTTCAGAGATGGCAAGAGAAAACCGCTTGGTCCTCTGGAGGAGAACGGTAGACTCGCTGAAGTAGAAGCTGGGAGCGGCGAATTACCAAATGCATATTAGCGAGCGACGGGCCGTTTAAGAGCGCGTAGTCAATCTCTCCGTCGGACATTTATGGAGAGGGAATTAATATACCGGACCTTCAACCTCGAGACCTTCGTCAATGATATATGCACACGAGCGCTCCACCCTCTCTAGAAGCCTTCGTGCGCTTTTACCCCACTGGAGAACGGCTGGCTTGGTTCCAAGTGAAAATTCTGGATTTGCAAACTTGTTCCACATATCAAAGACAGAAATGTACCCCTTAATTTCATTCAGATGCAACAATCCGAGAATTGTTACCTGTGTTTCATAGCATTCACCCCACATTAAAAAATGTTTGCATCTCAGTAAACGGAATATAAAAATATGTTTTCCTTTCAGGGAAGAGCTTCAGCATAACCATAACAGTTTCAACGACGCCACCTCAAGTAGCAACCTACACTCGTGCAATCAAAGTGACCGTGGATGGACCACGCGAGCCTCGATCCAAGACGAGTGAGTAGAACATCATCATATAATTCCCACTCATGACCATCACTATTCAATAATAGTGTTGAATTGCCCAGTGATTGACAATACAGATACAGTAGTACAGTGATTGACCGTAGAGAGTCATTTGCAGAAAATGCATCGACAATAATTTACAGAAAGCCCTTTCACACAGTAATGGGAGTCATTATCCAGCAGATGGTGTACGATGATGCAGTGGCCGACGTGTGGCGCGTGGAACATCGTGTTCCTTTTAACCTATTCGCGAGTAACAGCGCGTGCTTTTACGCTTACCTTCATAACTATCTAGAACTATCTACAAGCGGCTTTTACACGCACTCATGGCTCGACTAGCAGCCTCTGCACGCGTACTCGACATGTACATTATTGTATCATATATATCATAGCATGCCATAGCATGCCGGCTCCATCCAACCCTCGGGCAGTCAATCCCTGACGCCCTACGTCCCGGACAAAAAATTGCACTCGTTTCGATATCTGATTAATAGACGCTGTTGAATCGACCGCGAGAGTCCTCGGTCTGGTTTTGCGGCCATTTCGCATTTGACCGGATAAAGTATTGATGATCCAAAACGATCTGCTATCCAACCCACACAGTACAGCTTGTAAACTGTTTTCAACACAAAAGATACTGTGAAATATCACGAGGTGATGTCTATAACGTTTTTCAGTGGGTAAGATGAGTAACGAATTATACACTCAAAATTCTTCCTGCCTAAAATGAATTGAACACTTTCCGCAAAATTTAAGGCCATTGTACTTTATGGGGGTGCATTAACCCGTTTGAATTTGGGCACTTTGATTCTTGATGCACATATGGCAATACAGGATCCGGAAGTAAAATGCGCACGAGCCCTCATACCGTCAAAATTAACATGCATCCATGTAATAACAGAAGACGAAGGGCGTTTCGCGTATTGAATATAATAAAATTAGTAGACGCCCGCACGCGACCCTTCATTACCCTTTTATTCCTTACTGGCGCTATTACCCGAAATTCACTGACCATGCAACCCTTTTATTCGTAAAATCGACTACTCCAAATTGCCAAAATTATCGTCAGAAATTATTCGCGAGATTAGAAGAGAGAAGAAACGAGAAAAACCCAATAAGAGAGACTATTTTAGTATAGAAATAGAGAAACGATTTCGGTAACAAAAAGCTCGCGAGCCAGGATGATTATGCGAGTATAATGATAGGTAGCAGGTGTTTACGGACCTCAACGTCGCATTGTTCTCATACAATGAAGCGTCGGTTATTGGCCGACGGCAACTTGTACCCGATATTACATTGTTTTGATGCGTGATCGCAAACACCCCGTGTGTATGCAATATGCTGTCCTTCGTGTTTCCCTGACAGACTGCAAGGCTTTTTTTACAGTTCGTCAAACTTGACTGTTGCATCTTTAGATCTTTTATTCGCAAGCAAGGACAATGCACTTTTATTCGTTTCAAGGTTAAGTTCAAGTTTGGGAAGTAATATTGAGAAAAATTAGTATTAATGAGAAAAATTAGATTCGGAGGTAAATGCCCAGTAATCATGGGTTTTGAAATATGAAAAACAATTTCTGAGACATTTTTTTCAGAATCACAGCATTTCCGACCAGAAAAACCAGCGCATTTTGATTAGATAAGGCCGCCACTCGTGCCATGTTAAATATGGAATTATTGCGTCTCTGATAAATTTTTAAGGAAAATTCGCTAAGGTGTTACGCGACTGAAACTGCTTAACAAGAAAATCAACTATGCTTCTTTAATAACCGCAACTCACGTCATTCTTCATTTGATTATCTTCAGTGCATGCCATTTTAAATCCGGATAAAAAATGTCTTATCCCATCTGCCTGATCTTTGAACAGTGAACACTTAATACTATATACCATGCAGGATGATAATACAAATCAACGTGACGTTACTTATACGGTAGTCAATAATCAAACTCTTACTAAAGGTCTAATTATGTTAATTTCATCATTATGTGGAAATTGGATAATGTAAATTTAATTTCTTTATCAGTGAAGACTCAGAGACCTTCCATTATTCCTTATTCATTACAAGTGTATATATTTGTATTCAATTGTTCGAAATGTGGTTTATTAAGTGTGCTTTCATTTAAATTCAAATTGGAAAAAAATTGATCACTTGCAATCAGAGAATTATCAAGTAATGAGTACAACGATTAATGCAAAGGATGAAATGATGAAATAAAATGATCTGAGACTAAAATTTATACGGGTAGCGACGGAAGTGATTCATGAGAAAAAGCAAGAGTTTGAGTATATCGAAACCTTGATAGATATGTTTTGAAAATTACGAACTTCCTGGCATCCGGTACGTGAGAAATCGTGGGATCCAGTTGAACACACCCCCACCATCTATGCTTATTCTCTTCTGACTTGGAATCTTCTTCATCATCTTCTTGTTCAGATACAACCCTCCCGCGAGTACAACCATTAGCAGTCGGTAGCGAAGAATAATGTTGTATCGAGACGAAACGAGCAAAGATCCTTGACCATCTGGAACTCTCACCAACCAATTTCGTGCAGTTTGCGGTTGAACTTTATTTGTCGCTATCCGGAGGTGTCTCAACCAACGAATACAATTTACGCCCAACTTCTTTTCAACCTAAGATTCTTCTTTATAACCTCAGAATATCAATGTTGCAGCAAATTGACACCTTCAATTTATCAATCTCCGAAAAAAACTGGAAAGATGTACACTTTTATAAACCCGTTTTTATCATATTTTATCCTATTCCTCTCTTAATTCTGTAAAACGAAATTGGGAAAAAATTCTGATACAAATATATGTATACATAGTATATATTCCGTGTGTTTGATATGAGATTATTGCATCACTAATAACTATACAGGGGTTGACATGAGGAGAATCGAATGACCTCCGCTATGCCAGGAATTCTATTGAAGTTAGTCAGAACTCGAAGTGAACGACTTTCTTCATTATGCCACTCAATATAGTTAATTACTCAAACATGTCCTTCCATTCTCATCAATTTCAGTATGCTCTGAAAGTTATCTCAGCTTCATAACGCTCATTAAACCTTATATCCATTTTCCCTTCTCTAAACCAGAAAAACAACATTGAAATATAATACGAACTTACGAATAAAAATCCAATTCAATTCTGATAGATTTAAACCATTTCTATAGAGAAAATTTGATAAATCTTGCTTTTTTTTCCTTGATTTTCGTAGATAATAAAAGATCCCGAACTCGTGAAATTTTCTTTCAGGACAACAACATCAGCAATTCCGTGCATTAGGTTTGGGGCAACGACCTTTTCTCGACGCCCCGACTTCATTTACAACACACCTTCGGGAGTTGGAATCATACCGAAGAAACAAACATCATCATCACCATATACATGGTCAGCAAACCGGCAATGGAGCTACGAGTACCGGAAATGGATCGTGCAACAACCCCAATAATACAAATCCTGCTACGTCACCCTCCTCTGGAATTCACCTAGCGACGACAGAGGGATCCACCACGCATCAGGATTGCTACAAACATAGTCCACAGCATGGAGGTGAGTAATCATTCAATCATTTTCATTTAGGAAAATAGAAACGAGAAAATATTCCAGGGATTTGTTCTCATCACATCAGAATCTCTCATCTCTCTTCCTTCTTTTTCATCTACTCCTTATTGAATCTATTCTATTCAACACTTTTCTTACATTAACAATAAATCCTCAACACTATCCGCTGATTCAGAGGCGTGTGCATCCAGCGTGATCCAACGGTTCGAATCTCCCTATCACTCTCCTGACTCAAGCTCTTCAAAGGGAGGAGCAATGGGGGGGACTCGGGTCTGCCGTTTCTCGAGGTAATAGTTTCATACCTCGTTCCGGCTCTGCACCCTCTAATTCAACGTAATAACGACATTCAACCTGCTGTTCCATCTTCCCTTTGCTGATCCTACTCTGCGCCTCTGGAACATCTTCGAAAGTGTCCCGTTCTCCCCGGAGCGTTACCGACCCACCGACAGCCAACTCTAAACTGACCCATCAGTCTCACAACTTTACCGATCGGACTGTTTTGTCCACAATTCTTGGTCAACGAAAAGCGCGTCGATAATTCAGTGGTGTAAAAAGAAGAGAAGGTCGAAGGATTTTTTTCGCCTGCCCGGGTTCGTCTCGCATCAGCGGTCCCGACCTGATCAAAGTTAAGTAGACGCGCCCCTACTATAGTCACTGCTGGCAAGAAGACCTCTTTGAAGCTGCGTTGCGGTTTCTCTGTGCCTCAACCTCCTCCCCTACCTCCTTTTCCCTTGTTCATCGCACGCCTCGCCCTCAACGTCGCCCCCACCAGCAACGACCCCGCAGTCTCGAAGATCGTCCACTGTTGTAATTACCTCGTTTACCCCGATGGATTTTACGTCCTTCTTGAAAAAAATGTCGGTCAAAAAAAAAACAACGAGCGAAGTTTAAGTCATCTCTTGGAAGAAAAAGAAGTCTTTTCCATTGCTGGGGCATTCTGTTCCTCTAGAAGGTATCTTCCAGGTATTCAGACACCCTTCCGACAGTTTCTGAATAATCCTACTCCTAATAATCTTACTCCTAATAATTCTACTCCTACCTCCTTTTTCTCTTTCTCTTTATTCTCCTCCGACTTTTCTCTCGCTCTCCTCTTCATCTCGAGCAGTTCCAATCCGATTATGAACCGCCAAACTTGAACAGGAGTTATAAGCGAGCATAGTGCGAAATGATTGTGCGAGCGTTGGTGGATGCAATTTTCTCTGTGTCTCACCCCACTGACCAATTCTGATTCCGAACGCTGGATCGGACAAGATCATGCACTCACGTACAGCTCACGTGCACGCTGCGTAATACCAGGGATCCAGTGATCGATCGCGTCCGATCGAGGGGCGATCGATCGCTGGATCCATGTTGTTTTTGCCCTTCGCCATTATTCCTTCTTTTGTCTTACGCCTCGCTTCGCTTGCAATAGAGGATGCTGCTGACTGAAAGTGAAACTGAATCGATCCAAGGATCCGTTCCTCTTTCTCTCTCTCCCTCCAGGCGTTAGGTAAAATATTTATCTTTTATATCATTCCTCCTGACCTCGAAAAACCCAAGTCTTCGATTTTATAATTCTATATTTTCAATAAAAATGAGAACGATCAGAAGAGACCTGTTTTCCCGGTTCAGTGATCAATGAAAAAATTGCAAGGGATTGAAAAAAATATCTCGTGAAAAACATATCTCTTTCAGAGACAGTAGGTACTCTCTCAAGAAAGTCGAGATGCCACAGCGCTCTGGAGGGTAGAACGACCTCGAGCGAAGGCTTCGGGTGAGAAAAAAAGGGAAGTGAGCATTATTTCTGTCTCTTATAATATAACCGTGTCCGTTCCTCGTCTTCTCTCGACTCTCATCTCGAGTCGTGATCGGGGTAATGAGCCCTGGCAGTGGTAGCAGACCCAGTGCACAAATGTTTCACGAGTCAGACAAGGAGCAAGCATAATCAGGGAGAGGCAAAGAGAATTTCTGAGACAAAGAGAGAAAGAGAGAAATATAGAGAGAGAAACAAACAGGACTAGAAAGGGATAGAGGAGAGGGAAAGGGGGACAGATCAGGAAGACAAGAGTATAATACGAAGTGAGGAGAGAAGCGAGAAGCCGCACTGATGGTACCACTCTGGAAGGGGTAAGGACGCTGATTATGGGGTGTCAAACAATCACACTGATTGTACATTCTGTTCTGACTTCTTCTGTCTGCTGCTACGTCTACGCTCCATCTTCTATATGGACCGAATCTTCTTTAATCTTTCTCCATCACACTTGTTTTATACCTAAAATAGATGGTGCTAAAACTATCTTGTTGAACCGATTACTGATTCCTACGAGATGTAGGATTTGATGAGTATTCTTTTCGTCGAACTCGAGAAGCAATACTTATTTCAAGAATTAGAAGAATAACTTGCTTCAGAAAATACGAAGAGATAAGATGAATAAATGTCAAATTATAGACAATAGACAATTCTTTCAGAGACAATTACATCTTCTACAAGCAGCATCCATCTTTAATATCTTTCTCCCTCTCTCAAATCTCCTTTCTCCAGAGTGAAGGTAGCGAATCGTTGAACCAGTAGGTGCAGAAATGATAGATTATGCAGGAGAAGAGTGGAGAACGATGGAGAAGGGAAGTGGAGAGTGCACCAGGTCTCTTTACCTATTTACCAAGACTCAGCTACTTACCTACCCGTTCTAAAAAGACGAAATGGTGGTGGCAAAGATGGCGGACTAAGGGGCTGTTTTCGCCTTTCCCACGTGCCATGCATCTTATGCCAGCCAAGAGTAATGTTCCCTCTTCGTCTTCTTTCTCCTCCTACACCTCCGCATTGCTAGTTTATCTTTTTTTACTCCTTCAAATTGTCCCTCGTCCTCTTACCGCGGATTTTACATCTGAGATTCTCCTTACTGAAACTACACCACGCACAATGCGAACTTCGTTTAGTTTTCTTGGTTGATGTTTTCTTGTCTCTGGAGGACCATCCGGGTTTGTATTTTTAGCTCGGAGATTGTTGGACAAAATGAGAGTCGGGGAGCTTGATGCTGGAGATGAATGGAGGGAACATAACTAGAATTTTTAGCTTCTGAATGAAAGAGATGGTAGAGATGTGATCATCAAAGAAGACTTGTATCACTCTTTATCTTTACAATATATGTTAAAAATGGCAGAAAACCTAGTTAGAGAAATATTCTAATCTTGAATAATATCATTAATTTTAAAGTATCAAGTGTCATGATACAGGAAATGAAATTCATGCACATACACGTTAATAACTTCGCGATAGGTTATGATAGGGGTTGTTTAGTCGCAAGGGTGTCGCAATGGAGTGTGTATGACACTTTCCTAATTACGTCGTGACCCTCTTTAAGAAAGTAACCCTTATTCCACTACTTATACGCTTCTTCTGTTCTTGAACCAACTTTGATTTGTAATCAAACCAATACGCGATAGTTTCAATAAGAAAATGAGATAAAAATGAAAATAAAAATAATATAACAATATCAAATATAACAATATAAATCTTTTTTTTATAAATTTATCAATCCTATTATAAAAGATCAAAAGTTGAATGCATTATAGATTAAGTTTGTAGTCAGTAAGAATTTCAAAATTCGAATGCAGATTATAATGAAAATATTGGATTAGCAACATTATCCGTGAATTATACCAAGGGGGTAATAATGTCCTCTTTTTTCCGTAGAAAAGCAAAGTTTGAGCGAGTATAGTCATAAACGAGTCTTCGATGCCTGCTAAAATGACAAACGCGACCGCAGAACTTAATTAAACTCGTAAATCCGTCGGCACCGTAGTCTGCCACGACTGTTGTTGTTGCTGCTGCTTCTCTTGATACTTATTTACTTCGGTGTCGTAGTATAGAGCCAGCAACCAATAGAAAAGCCAGGTCGCGATTCGTACTTTGAATCTACTTGGGCTTAGGTATAGTTTTACCTCCAGAGACGCTTAATATCATCTGACTTCTTATGAAACTACACTCTCACCGATTTTACTGGAATGCGTTTTATACAATCATGGAAATTCTCCACGAATATTGAAATATTTTTATGTAAAAGACGCTAAAACTCCAGATTTGAAAACACTACATAAAAATTAAGAAAGAGATGAAAAACAAAGTAAAACTAAAGACGTTTTTCTAATGAAGCTACCTAGTTTTATATTTTTTATCGTTCCACTTATCGCATATCCTGGCACAACATCCTTAGGTTCTGTGCAATCAGGCATATAATGTGACGGACAGCTTAAGGAAACCCATGACCGCTTAGTTAGACCGCGATAATAATTAGACCTCCTTCAGTATTTCTACATATTTATTCAAATCAAAATTAGGTAGACAGGGCGGAAGCACGAGTTCACTGCCATTTCATTATTTACTATCAATACAAAAAATAATAATTTTTATTAGAAAGTTATGTAGCTCGATCATTAAAAAATGTTTGGGAAATCTAAATTGAGAAAAATGTATTACTCCTTTTTTCCTTTCCTTGGGACAAGCACGAGTGCATCGAATACGGAATCATTGAAAGAAGAGAGAAAAGGCGGAGGCCTTCCGATCAGAAGATTGAATCGATCAAATTGAGTCGATCGCCTTCTCGTTTTTCCCACGATGACAACATTGTTTTCAGGCCAATGAACAGGGATTCCTATTCCACTTTTCTGTAGTTTCCCACACTAGACGAAATTTGATTTTCGATCGCATTTCCATTTTTACAAATTGACAAACACCAAAGATGGAAATTGGAAATCCTGATTTAGTTAGGAAGAGTTCATACGATCAGCCGATCTCGGTTCTAATCGAAAAAAAAAAAATCAATACTAATTTTCAAATCTCCGTTTTGACAGTTGAAAATTACATGACAGAATATTTCAGAGCTTACACTATAAAATAAAATTCAAAAGCAGGAAAAATTGAAATTCGCTATTGTTCAAATTATTATGCGATTCGATTGAGGTCAATCTGATAGAATTGTAAGAAGAATCGAATTGGAAGAGTGGAGCGAGAAAGTCGTTCACGATCGAAACGATTGGGAATCATGATAGGCATCCTACCGAAACATCAATCGATGTGCAAGAACTGTCTCGAAAATTCACGCGTATTGAAAAAAAATTTCGCTCCGATTCGGAAGCTGAGTCTAATAATTGCCAATGAAAAAAAGTATCTATAAAAAACAAATTAACGAGACCAAAGGAGATTATTGAAATGTAAAAAAGTGAAGGAAAAAGTTAACTAAATTTATCAATCTGCATCTCATTTTCTTGTGGGCTACATCCTAAAAATGGAACAAATTTCACAAAAAAAGAAAATATCTTACAAAATAACAAAATTCCATTAAAAACTGTTTAAATTCAGACAAAATATGCGTTAATTTGCATCGAACAAATCAGAGAAGTGATTATTTTTCTTGTCAATTTCTAGGAAGATAAAAATGGTTAATCATATATTTCAGAGCTGTTGGGAAGCCTATTTCGCATATTATTATCCATAAACTGTGAAAAGAGTAAAGGGATCTGTTTTCGTGGTAAAATGGCGCCAGCAAGTAGCCGTAAAGCACGTATGAACGTGGGTGTGTCTGTATGCATTTATAATATCCATGTACATGTATACAAACCTCGGCCACGTAATAACGAGTCGCTCGTCTCATTCTCCATTCGTCCCGTGCTTCTTCCCCCGTTACTTGGCTAAACCGTAAACGACATTGCACTTTGCGGCAGTATTAAAGGCTGCCACATTCGCCTGATCGTGAGAAACCCACAACGCAAGCCGAGAAAAGGTTCTACCAACCCTTTTGCCAGTGCTGATGCTTATGCTTATATCACTGGTACCTGCTAGCTGCGTAATTGCGAAAATCATAGTTCCCATTAGCCTCCATGTTAATATCTCGTTCAGACTCTAGAGTTACACTTTCAGTATCTTATAACTGATACTCTCAAATAGTCTCACAAGTCGCATTATTAACACAGAGGTTTCTACACTCGAATGATCTGTTGATACAAGTTGATCTACAACTAAATAAAACCCTATTTTGGAACCTATGAATTGGTTAATGACCTATGGTCATTGGTTCAATTAAACTAAACAAAGGAATTCTTACTACACGAAAATTGAGCCATTCCCACCCACGAAGCGTTTCATCGCGTTGCGGATTGATCAAAGATTACAATATAGCATCGCACGTGTTTCTTATTCATGAACGTCTCGCGTATGGACACCGGACATTCCTGAAATCCTAATGACGTCAATCGCAGACCCAGTCATCCTCAGTGACCTACAAGCTTGCTTACAATATCAAGACTCTCCCTGTTTGACAGAATGAATCATTTGCTATTTAATGTACTTTGAAATTTCTAGCCTGTATTTTCCTACCTCAATATTTGTACATCTGTTTGGAAACCTTTTTCTTACAGCTTTCTAAATTTTATGTTTTTACAATTTTATTAGTATGCACGTTTTTAAGTAATAGATTTAGCATCTTTCCATCCGTTATTAAGGAAATTATAACCATGGTCAATCGGCCCATCGGCACGTACAACATTGAGTTAATCCTCCCCCAATAAACTTAGAGTACGGACAGCCCGCATCGGTCTTACTCATTATTTCAGAGATGATCCAAGGTTACCTGTACTATACTAATAGCTTCCGAATTCAGATACTCTGTACCTTTACCTTTTTGACAATCTTGAATGTAGCACTTAGGTTTAGCAAGGGCTTCGTAGGTCAGTCTAAAACCATCCTTGACGAGAGTACGATCGGGCTTGAACTAGTACCCTGTTTCGCGTACTTAGAACATTCTAGTTTTACCACTCACTTGTAACTTAGTCTCTAATTTAATTTTGAATAAACAAATTTATATGAATGATACAGTTTAATATAGCACCTTTACCCGTGCAAACACTCCCAAAAATTAATAACTTTAGCTTTATGATAATTTCAAAAGCAAATTAAAGTGTTGAAATAAGAAAAAATATAGTTTTGAATAAGAGAAAATTATTCGTAAATATTTGATTGGTTTATGAAGCGGAAGAAATTGAAGCGAAGGGTCAGAAAGAGAATATAGAAAAAAAGAAGATTGAGTCTTCCCATCACATCCGGTTTCCAAGAATCTGGTCCCCTCTTCCCATTGAGCCGACGAACTCATGAACGGAAGTAGTGACCAGGTAGACCCGAATTAGGATTGAAAGGAAACCCTGTTTTTCGTTTACTTCTTTTTATTTTAGTCCTTTTTTAGCTCCTCTTTTTATTTTATCTTCTACACGAAATCCCTGTACTCGTAACCGCTTTTAGTACATTGGACCGATCGTGTCGAAGGAGAGGTCAGAGGATCGATAGTTTAGAAACTTGTCTCATCAAGTTTCGGATATTGAGATTCGATTAATTCAAATTGTATAATGTGGATATTTCAATGAAAAAATGTATTTTGAAACCAGGAAAGACGTTACTCGATCAGTCAGTGCATTTACGTCATGCATCCAGTCATGCGTGAGAGTACTTTATATAGGAAGAAAGCACATCCTTTATCGTTTCTTTGAACTCCAATCCTCCGATCTCCTTTACTCATCTTCGAAAATTGGGTCCCTGAAAACGTGCTTCCTCACACAGTTACTCGTTCATTCATGACTGACTTTTCGTTCTTACTTTCCCACAAAAGGTCACTGTCCGGTAAAAAAAAAATGTTGACCCTTTAAAAAAAAATCTGACTCTAAAATTACACATATCAAATACAAAACCTTAAATCTTTTATTTAATTAATAGTAAATATCAAATTATAAAACCCAACCACTAACACTTTACTACTTAAATTGTTATTTTATACTCCATCACGGATTTTTTTTCTTTTAATATTAATAAATTCTTCTGCGGTGACAAAAATGATTGACCACAAACAATTAGTGTGGCGAGTGTGTAAATAAACGTGGCCACGAAATGTTCATCCTCAATTTGGGCTTTTATCCAACTATCTGTTAGTTTTTATTCAAAAGTTTTTTGAAGTTGCTTAAATAATTAGGAAATTAGTTTGGAATACTCCAATGTTTAGAGGAGAATTTAATAATAGGGAAATTATAGACTTGAGAATTGTTGAAGTAAAATTGATAACGTGGCAAATATTTTCATTGTAGAGTCTGTCATGGATAGAGAATTGGATTTTTATTTTTAATGAAAGAGAAAGATAAACCTTTCTTCTCTGAAGGCCTCGAAATCTCTATTATTAAGTGTGGAGACGGTGATCGTTTCTAGGTTTCTACTTTTGATTTTAGGTCTTATACTCGCAATAGATAATTGAAATCGTAAAAAAGTCTCATTAACTCTATTTAGGATCACCAGCATTTCATATTACAGCAAATAGTCAATTTAAAATGAAAAATATATTTCATAATGTATTTTTTAAAATACCTTTTTTAAGATGCAATTTTTTGCATTATATAATCAATCAACTAATTCATTGATGAACAGATGAGAGTGCAAAGTGTTAGTATCGAGCTAGGAAAAGGAATCTAGACACAGAGATCATAGTGAAAGCTACAGCAATCAGAAATCAATTAATCACGCTTCGGTTGAGTCACTGATTGTCAATCAATTAAGTTCGACTGCTAAGAAACATAAAAAAAGACGCTACCTTCTTGCCATAAAAAAAATTTGGCTACAAATCGGGCAATAGATTCTGTTATTGTTTTATCGTAAGTCGAACGAACATTGCTTTCTTTCCTTCCGTCAGACCTTCCTTCATTATTTTTTTCCTCGAGACAATCAATTGCACGCACGTACGAATCCAAGTTTTCCCCGTTTCAATTCTAGAACTCCAATTCAGGTGAATTTTCAACATTTGAATTTAATCTGAACATCAGGACTTCATTAACTCTAAAAAAAATTAGCTATTCTTTCGTAAATGAATACAATTCTTAAGCTTTGCCTTATTTGAAAAAGAATAAGTGTCTGAAGACAAAGTAATTTAAAAAAAAGCCTAAATCAAGCTGATTGTAAGTAATAAATAATTGTCGCATGAAAAATCAGAATCGTGACGGTATTACGATTTTTGGGAGTACTGAGTATAATTTTCACCATCCTGTTCGTGTTTCAAGTTCAAATCTCCCGCTTGACGGCAACCATCACAAATTAACAGCTCCCCATCAATATTTTATTTTTTCATCCTTCCTGTGCTTGTCACCCATTGAACTTCTTCCTTCGCAAATTCGGCAAAGAGAAAGGAAATCTGTTTAGTAAACCTCTTTCCTTTCTTATCCTTTTCTTTTTTACTATAGCAACCACGAATCTTATGCACGCTACGTACGAAATTGGCATCGATGCACATAAAAGTTTCAGGCTTAGTCGACAGAAAAAAATGTTTCACAGAAAAAACGAAAAAGATATTACAAGAAAAAAAGGGACATGAGAAGCTGCTCATTTTCTTCCTTCTTTTTTACAACTCTTTCTGGAGTTTCTTCTCAGTTTTTTCCTCTCCCCGTCTATTGAGTTCTCTCTCTTCATTCACCCCGTTCCGACGAAGTCTCCTTTGCTCGTAATTTCGAGGGTGAATGAAGAGGATAGCCATGAATGGGATGGCCTGGCATAGCGTGTCCGGAAACTGTAGTACATGTTGAGTAATTGCTGACAACCGCTACGTTCAACATCGCAGGCTTATCTGGGAAAATATTATTACGGAATCTACTGACCAAAAGATTTGATTTTTGACTTTGTTTCAGAGAATTCAAAGTTTCACAATTTTTCCACTACCATATTCCAAAAACTGGGGGAGGTGTCACGTCTCGTCACAGTAATTAATAGTACAGACTGTCCAAATGCTTTCTACTCTGTTCTATTTGTTTGAATTTGATCATCGTGTGTCATTGTCCTTCAAAAGTCGTGGAATGCACCACATCCAAAGTTGACAGCTCGCCTCGCGTCGCTTCAGCCAAAGAAGAAGACGTCTTTGCACGAAGCACGTGGGGCTTCGGTTCCCACCGAGATAGATGCTCGTTCGGTCGTGTAACGTAAGTCGATATTGCGTCGTTGCGATATACTTTTGCCTCGCTTTTGTTCGATATGTATACACATATGCGTGTAGGATTTACGCGTATATTGATATTCGCACACCTAGCGGTACAGCAAGAAGTCTTACGCATACGCATATATGAGATCGCTCAGGAAACTCTTGCCAGCCAATGCGTATCGCTTACCATCAACGATTTCTTATATAAAGTATCTCGTCTCGGGGATAGTGTTTCTCCTCGGGGACGACAGGATCTCGCGACGAGCTCGCGGACTCGTTTTCTTCTCTTTTTCCACTTTTTTCTTTTTTTTTCTTCCTTCGGGCGAATTAGAAGAAAATCGAGCGAATCCAGTCGATAGACCAGATCATTGAACACCATGCTCATAGACTAGAACCCAGTCACTGCTATGAAACATAAAGCTTCTAGCTGTTCACGCTCGCTTAGCGAGAAAGCGTTTGCAAAGGGTATTCAGGCAAGGCTGGTTAACTTTTTGAAAGGAATCTTATTCGAATTATCTAATTTCAATTATCGTAGAATAAACTTATTAAATAACTTTATTGGGATTTACCGTCGGATTAATAACATTGAGAAAAATGATTCTTTAATATACTGCACAACCAGGTGAAATGGAATCAAATGTGATAGGAAAAACAGGAAGATTTATGAAGGTTGATGGAAGCAGAAACTGGGTGGGGGAGGGAGTTAGGAAAGAAACCAAGAAACGACGAAATAACGGCGGTCGATGGACGTTTCGTTTAAGTAGATGGGGACTAAGCACCAAAACCACCTCGCTGTGGTTTCACACCCGCAGAGCGGTAGTAAACAGCTCGGTCGAAGTTCCTTTGGTCAGGACTCGTGCGTTTCTTCGGTCAAGAGGTACGCGGTTTCGCCGATTGCAGTCTACGAAACCGACAGACTTCCGGACCGATCGTGAAAATTGATGGTAAATCGCGGTGACCGGTACCCAATCGTCAAAACCCCAGATGCTCTGAATTTAATGACAATGAGAGTATATAAAGACCTTTTGCTAATACCTATTCATTTTACTTATTACTTTGCTAGGGTAAAGTTATGACTGAAATTTGAAACATCTTCGGAATGACCCTCATGAAAATAGGCGAAAATGATGACATAATCGAGGAATAATGACGAAATTAAAATTGGTTGTCCGTTTTTAATTTTTTTTAACTGAATCGGACAGTGTCGACGAAATGGAGGGAACCGCCTACTACCGGGTAAGGTCGAGGTCGTGGGTCTGAAAACTGGTAAAACTGACGTTACGCCTACCGTCGGAAGGTCGGGGTCGTTCCAAAAATTCTCAAAGGGGGCCGCCCGAGATATACTTATGTGTACGAAGGCGTCCGGAGTGATTATCGAAATCGGTCCGTATCTGCTGCAATTACCGGAACAGCAATAACAAAACAAAGCCACGTAGAAGCGAGGAGGAACGACCATCTGTTGGATAATAATAATTCAGGTTCGCCAAGGAAGCAAGAGCATCAAAACGATACCAAGAGAGAAGAAGAGGAAGGACGAAACTGGACCAGAAGATTTAGAATGAAAGAAAAGGAACTCTAGACGTTTGAACTCCTCAAAAGCCAACACTTAGTTTCTTTTATTTCCCTTTGCATCTTCCTTTCAATTCGAATTTCTCCTTAAAAAGACAGACGGTGCAAACATGGCCCGAAGACATTTTGAGAATAAATAATTCAGAAGCTTATTTACATCTGGATATGTAATCAGATGTAATTATTGATGAATGTTTTCAGTTTCTGAATGAAAGGCTCAAAAAATTAAATAATCTTAGACAAATGAACAGAAGAACATCATTTAGATGTTTAAGAGTTAATCACTGTCCTGTACGTAAACGGATTCCCCAAAAAAAATGTAAAACGAAAAAAAACTTGAGAGTCATGTGAAAGGTAAAACAACATCAATTCCAACTACTCTTAAACAGTTAATCGTTTCTTTGCGGTTTTGCATCTTAATGAGTATGGAGAATTTATCCTCAATTACTGCGAAAATTAAATTAAATTTATTTTTAGTGTAATGGGATTTTCCCTTTAATTTTGTTGTGTGTTATTTGTGTGGAAAATCGATCACCCGTTTGTAAGCAAATAAATTAAAAGAATTGTATTCATTATATAAATTTAAAAATATATACATTGCTTTGAACAAATCATACTCTAACAAAGTATTATCTCACTATTTTTCTCGTAAATGTTAACTACTGTAAAATCACGACGCGTAATGATTTAAGCATCTAATTTATAATTCGTGAAATTCTTAACTTTGAGACAGTAAATTTTTTATGCTAACATTTTCCGCGCTTTGTTTCAGCTCTTCTGACCGCAATCAGCACTTAATTCTGGCATTAATTTCGCTAAGGTTCACAAACAAATTAGAAAGTTTCATGAGAGTTCAACTCCTATTGACTGTACTTAAATTATAAATAATATAGCCATAATAATATCGAGATCAAGAATAATTATTTTATGTTAAAAATAACAATTCCATGACTATTTTTGATTTTTTCATTCTTTTCTCGGATAGTGTATGAGTCAGATGGACCACGGCTTAACATATTTATTTCCCTATACGTAAAATGTTATATTTTTAAAGAAGATAGAATAAAAGAGAAAAACAAGTTAGTACAAAGAAATTTGTGACTGCATTTTAAATGATACGCAATGTGACGTCATAACAAACGTCATTTAAACGATATAAAATTCCGCTCTTTAATTTTTTGTCTTTAAAGTAGCGATTTTAAAGAAATATTAACTGAAATAAAAAAAATATCGAATTTTTCTGAGAAAGATATAGAAAGTATTTCTTGCAAATACGAATAAATTACTTGTTATACTGACGAATACTTAAGACTTCTAAAAACTTCAGCCACGTCAATAATTCTTTTTAGACTTGATTATGTTGTCCCTTCCGTGAATTGAAAATTTCCTCATCGACTTGGCCGAAGGAAATATAAATCGGTTCTTATTTTGAATACTTTTAAATATCGAGAATTTTCGGGTTTAAATTTATTCAAGTTCCTTAAATAGCTTAATTAAATTTCTTTCTTTACTTCTTTGCAATTTGAAGAACTGCACGAAGAGGTGGAATTCTGATCTGTTTAAATCCAAATTTGGGTATTGATAAAAACCAGTTTTTGGTAAAAAAAGAGTAATCCGAGAGGAATTTGCGAGATCAGGGAAACTTTTTTCTGGACAGAATACAGAATACGGACCTCGTTTCGAAACTGCCTCGACGATGAGGTCGGCGACGTGGTCGAGGTAGGGGATTCACAGAATCGATGCTCGCCCTTGAGAATCGAGTTTTGTCATCCTTTTGCAACGAAAGCGACAGTCAACCGGATGGTAGTCGACAGGAATTACCAATGGACAGACTTTCCACGAGATTAGTCGCCCGTTCATCGCGTATGCGAAACTGCCGATTTCACAACCGATCTCGCTTAAACTCATCTCGATTATGATTGCTGGCATCCAATAAACGCGAGAATTCAATTCTTCTCAAATGTTCATCCACTCAGAAATCGTAATCGCTATAGAAGATTATTTTCGGCCCATAAAAGAAAATTCGATACCAATCGGAATCATGTAGATACACAAAGTAAAAAAGAAACCTTAAAATTGTTACACCTTAACATTTTTTTGACCTTAACTTCATCAGAGATGATCACAAATTCAGTAAAAATATTTCAGAATTTAATCAAAGATTATAAACTTAACTCAGCGCGAAAATATAATTAAGAGACTTGGGAAAACCCACAATATCTTATTATGAGTCATATGTTTTACCTTGTTGGATTTATCTATGCATGCATTTATTATGTTTCATTATAAATATTTAAGTCTAAAGTTGTGCTATTGTCAAATATTTTTTTCCTTCAAACTAATAATTTTATGATATTTAATAAATACGATGAACTTTATTTGACCTTTGCTTCTTTACTCATCTGTTATTCACAAAGAAAAGGTAGAGTGTAAAAAGGATTCAAGTACTCATGTCAAGGTTTTCTTTCAGTAAATATTCCATTAGCAGAAATGGAAATTAACAATTTTATCACTCTTCTAACTTATTGAGAAAATTAACTACTGATAGTCTCTGGGAATTAAATTTTTATGAGAGTTATACATACATTCTTAGTACTTATTTAAAAACTTCCAAGTATGTATGATAAAAAATTGTCACTACTTCAGTTAGATAAAAATAATCTGAAATACTTAATTATTAGTAAACAGATTATCCACTAACCCAATTCTTGATATTATATTTATCACGAAAAACGTAAGTTTCATAAAAGATTGAGTCATTTTCACTCGTTTTATTTCGCTTTGTTTTAAGTGCCGAAAAAGATTGAGCAAGGTCGTTAAACCTTTCATTTCCTTCCGTCAGCAATCTACCTATCCATTTAAGAGTTTAATTTCCAATTTACCGATTTGTATCGAATATTCGAATTTGTTACTCATTCCTCTTCGAAATTATTTTAAAAAAATAATAATAAATAATTTATATTACTCATAACAAAGCCGATTTCTTGGGTGACTTCCGATTCTTGCTACTTTTAGAGAATTTAATCGCTTTTATTAAAGTGACACACGACGTGTTCGCTTCCAGCAATCGTTTATCCTTCCGCACCGCTTCAACTGATGACTCACGTTAATTAACACATCAACATTACTCACCAGAAATTTAATTCACGACCGATTATGCATTTGTATTGGAATAATGCCAACATTTTAAAAAAAGAGTCAGATTTTTGAGATGCGAAGTTATAAATATGTACATACCTATTAGCCAGAAGACAACCGAGCCGGAAAAACCACTTCACACTTCACAATACACTCGGAAGATAATAAAACTGAAAAAAAAATAAAGAGCACTTTGTTACGAAGACTTAATAAATAACACAAGTTAATTAATTAATCTAGATTAATTGTGAGCACGTTACGCGTGGACTTTATCGGATTTAAGTTATTTTCCAACCTCTCCGGGCGAGAGTCAAAAGGAAACTAATAGAAAAAGGTTGTAAATTTAAAAATCTTACTATTGAGAGTCTTAAGAAGGTCAGCCAACAGAAACAAAACAAAAGAGGCCGTGAAACAATTAACTCAGGTGGAAATTTCTAAGAATTATAAATTGTCTTCGTGAAAATATCAACAAGATCCAATTATAAAATGATACACATTTTAATCAACAGGCAATATCTTTGTTTTGAAAGGATCCAATTTAGTTTCTTTTTACTTTACATTCAAACTCATTAATAAATTTCTACATCTGCCAAGGAGGAGTTTAAAAAATATTTTAATTAGTTAATTGCGTCATATCAATGTTTAATTACATTCAAGGAGTAATCCCCAATAATAATGTAATGAAAATTTAACAACAGTTACAAGTGTCAAATAAAAATATTTATAAGATTGATTATTCGGAAAAGTTTTTTCAAATCGGAAATCATCTTCCCGACATTTTTTTCAATTCCCGGAAAATTCCCGAATTTCCTTAAATTCCCACACAGTAAACACACTGTTAAAGCTACTAATTGTAAATCAATGTTAAAAATCTCCTGTTTAGAAAATAATTGATATACAATTTTAAAAAAACCATAAAAAATTAATTTAAATTAGAATATTAATTTAGAATATCTTTAACAGTTATTCTGTACAGAAATAAATTTGATTTCAGATACGAGTACAAGTACAACGGATTGGTCGTATACGCCAGCAGTACCATCTTATCCAGCTCCACCAGGAAGTGGTGGTTCATATTCGCCAATTCCAGGTGGAGCATTCTCGTACCCTGGAGAGTCCCTTGCCCATCATCCTACCACAGAACCAGTACCTTTACCCTCTGGTAAGTGTAAAAATGTAATTAGCGAAAATTGACTCAGTATATTAAACCTTTTGATTAAAATAATTAAATAATTAAAATCCTTATAATGATTTAATTATGCGTCTTCATTGTATTCCTTGAATGATGATACCAATGTCAATGAAACTTTCTCGCATTAAGTGAGTCATGTATCTCTCATAAGAAAAAGATTTCATTAATAATAATTAAGGACGATAACAAAAGAAGGAAAACAATTAGTGAATCTCATAATTAAAGAAATTTCAGTAATTGATTGCTTTTCTTATTATATTGATTTTTTAAATTTACTTTTTTTCAGTCCTTCCATCAGAAGGTCAACAGGACGCCTACACTCCAAATTGTGTGTCCATGTACCCTGGACATGGAGCATCAACGACCACGTTACCCCTAGTGTCAGGGAAACCCACCGAACCGGAAATCTTCTCCAGTGGAGGAACCGAAAGTGCCAGTCCAGGGTACCACTATGGCTCATGGACTCCAGGTCCAGCAACTCCCGTCCCAGTAGCTTCCCACAACTACAATCCAAATTACCAAGGTTATTATAACAATCCTGGACAAAACTATATCAGCCCAGCTCCAATGGTTTTATATCCTCAGCTCTACAGTACTGTCAACCAAAATCAAATTCATCTTCACCTTCATGGCGACCTCAGCGAGGACCAAGTCACAATCGCCAGTGGGAATCTTACCATCAGTAGCAACAGACTTGAAATTGGTGTTATGGGGGAAGAAAACGAGCAGAGGAATGATGTCTGGAGACCTTACTGAAATTTCCACAAATGATCAGAAGATCCTTATCTCGTTCCAGTTCAGAAAGGCTGAAATCTTTTAGGATGAGAATTAGAATGAAGTCTGCTGAGAAAGGCTTCGAACCTCAAAGACTAAGGATTCCAAAATCCAGTAGCTAGAACCAATTTTCAAATTTCAGGGTATTTAAACTTTCACCCCTTCATTGTTTCTTCATCAAACTTCAGACTTTTGAGGAAAAGTGTATGCGAGTGAACCAGTGATAAAATTACAAAATGATGAACCAATTATAGAAATTGTGGTCAGTGTGATATGAAATCTGTAAATTTGTTTGAAGAGTGAGCAAATTAGAAGTGTCACCTCTTTGTTAGATCTCATTACTTGATTAATAGACGTGCGAAGTGTGATTTTTGAAATCGATTGGGACACGTTTTCATGAGTGAAGGAGGAGGCTTTAATGTAGATTATACACCGAGATGAGTCTTGTCAAGATTCGATTTTATGAACTTCTCAACCCTCGGGAAAGAAATGATATATTGTTGTACATACGCAGATATTTTCCATGAAATAAAATCTTGCCAAATTCGTTCTTAACGTTTTCGCTTCACAACCTGATCTCATTCTTATTATTCTTCCCAAATCAAAATCTTATAGGAATTTTTAGACACAATTATCAACAGGGAATTAAGAATTAAAATAAAACCTAGTATTGATTTACTATAAAAAGACCAATGAAAGTAACAAACGAGACAGGAAGACTTGGAGAAAACTGATAAATTGTCATGGTTGTATCTGGGGGCGTTGAGAGGGCGCATGGATAATCCTTTTTACGAGCGCAGTGAGCTCCATTTAATATTTAAAGGTTGCGCGAGTGACGAAGCGATGGATAGTTGCGGTTTGGCCAGCCGGTACCATGGCTTGTCGTTCGTACCTCCCTTTATTAGCAATCTACTATTCTACTCCATGGTTTAGTTCATTCTACCTGTAATATACTTGTACAATCCACCATTTCTCTTGGTGCTCACAGGTAATAACTATATTCTGCACTACTCTGGAAAATTCACCCCTATAACGGGTTAACATTACAGAACTCTTTCTTTCTCTATATCTCCACAAGTTGAAGAAAAAATGCTTACATGAAGCACCAAACCAAACTAATAAAAAATATTCACTTGGAACTTAAGAACGGTCATTTTTCCTGAGTGTTTCTCATTACAAACGACCGCAGACAAAAAATTGACATCATCGACTTTTGAGACTATTCTATTTTACGACGTGCGACGAGGATATTAAAGGGGTTGAGTAATGGGGTAAAGTTATACGAGAGAACTCTTGTCTTCTGCACTCATATCCGGTGAAGATACTCTTTACGAACTGCGAGAGTGCAGTCTGCATCAGAGAGGCTAGATAAAAATCCTAAACCTGTCGTCTATGCAATTTCGAGATATTTTTGTTTCTTCCTTTGATGTTTACAACCTCAACAGTTCCTGCCAATGGAACTTGAGGAATAAAGCCATGGAATAAAGCAAGGCGGCCGTTGCTCGTAAGCTTCTCTCTTTACGAGACACGGATGACTCGGCTTGGCCAACCGCAGACGCAAACTCAAATCTCTCCTCTCGCTTTTTTATTTTCTCTCATCAGCCTTCTTTATCCTGTCGGTTTATCATTTTTCATTGGGTTCCTACCAACCATTTGCAAGAGAAAATCAAAATGAACAATTTTCCAAAGGAACTTCGTTTACCTAAAAAAAAAGTCGATTGATTATACAAACATCTTTCAAAATAAATGTATTGCAGAGACATAGATAAAAATACAACGACTAACCGAGTGTGAAGCATGATATTATATCGTATTATAATAAGATGAAATTAAATACGGCATAATATCAAATAGTGGCACTCGACATAGCAGACCTTCATTGAAATACTTACTTTTCTCTGGAGAGTAACAAAGTTACGACTTGTTGAAACCAAATACTTCAACGCAGTGCCCTCGCCTACGAGGGAACCACAAACAACAGTTAAGCGCAAAGAGCATAAATAATCGTCGAATGCCGTACGAACATAATAGATCATAAATAATATACTGGTCTCGTCTTATAGACACTAAGAAAAGACACACACGAGATTCAAAAGTACCCCTCGTTGCTCTTCCTTGTCCCCTAAAAATATATTGAGTACCTTTAAAAAGTCAGAAATAAATAAAGGTTAGTCTTACAAAATAAAAACCATCACCATTCAAAAAGCAAGAGAGCTTGCGTATATTGTCATTTAATATGCGGTCATTCATCGGAAAAATACTGAATCGTGCAGTCGCGTCACAAATGATCCATCATCAGCTTATTCCCATATACATTTTATATATTTAATATTATTATTTTAAAAATTCAAGGAAAATTCTGTCAATCTTTATTTTTATTTTATGTTTACTTCATCTTCATCATCCGCATCAATACATATTAAAATTGTACTGAATTTTCCTCCACAAATTTGATTTCACATTCATATTTCTTTATCAGAAAATAACACACATTAACATATTTTTAACCCTTCTTGTATAAGAAGCATACTCGTTCTACATTCATGAATAAAGATTAATTAATTCTTCAATCTTTTCTTACATAGATCAAAGATCAAAGCACCCGATTTTGCATTATAATAATACTAAAAATACAAAATGCCACCAAATTGCATCATACCTTCATCAGAAGGTAAAGATTTGAAGACAGAATTTTAGTTTAAGGAAAAAAATTTGAATATAGGCTTAACAAATTTAATAGGCATTCCTTACTTCTTTAACTTGCCTTAAATAAAAGTTTGATTATAATACCAACATTCAGTAGAAAGCTAAACATATAAAATCTAATCCAGCATCTGCCCAGAACTTTAAATAGATAAACTTTCATTTAAATGTAGATTTAATAAAATATTTATTTACAATGCTATATAATCAAATATGATCAACTAAACATCTATATTTGAAGCAAATCAATAAAATTTAATTTGCCTCAAATAAAGGTTTGCACAACTGACAATATCTCATTGACACTCTATTAAATGAGTTTTTCATATCCTTTTCCTCTCTCTAGGATAAATTAAAATTCTGAACTTTCTATTTTATAATTCATAAAATAAAGAAAGTCACTCAAATCTTACGATTAATTGATCCTTATTTTTTTCTTTTTCATTACCTTTTTTGATGAGAATACTTAATAGTTTCCTTTAATTAGTTGTAAAGCCATATAGTACTGCGATACGATGAAAAACAGCCGATAATCTCTGCTTCAGAGACGGATCAGTTGCGTGTCTCGTCAAGATCCTGACACCGCCTACCAGGACCGGAAGTAACGGCGCCAATCGCTCATCCTGTGAACAATTTGTCCCTTTTCGAATTATCTGTGATCTGTAATCAGTGAGGATTCCAGTTTGGACGAAACTGAGTCGCCCTTTTTAATGTCTGGAGTCAATATCAACAAATACTGTTATCAACGACTTCAAAAACGAATCAATTTTTTCCAAGAATAAAGAACCATACTGAGAAATATTTCTTCACTCAAAACTGAATAAAAATGGAAGTTGTACTCGTAGTTCTAATAAAACTTTAAAAGTCAAAATTGTTACTCACTGATAAAGCCAAGACCCAATCAAAAGTAGCATTCAACGTCTCCGCCCAGGCTTTTCGATGAGCTTCACTATCCTTATTAATGATACTCTTCTTTTGAAACTCGAACTCAAACACCTGACTAAAAATATATTGATTCGCAGCAAGCATTTTCTCATCGTCATCTTCCAAAAAAGGATTTGTTCTAAACCCTCTTTTACTCCTCCTATAATCCTCTAAAAGCGCTTCCACATTATCAGGAGGTTTTGTCTCTAATTTCTCATAAATTTTTTCTTTCTTCATACCAATATTATTTAAAGAAGGTCCTCTCAACTCAAAAGACCTTAGCTCCATTGCTGATCTGGATCGAAAAGAGATTCTGTGAGGAGATCTACAACTTTTCTCACTAGAATCTGTAGAAACAAACTTCAAATTATTAATTCGAGAAAGAAGACAAACATCACTTTTCCTTCTTTCTGGATGATGCTTAACAGAATTGTCCAATTTATTCATCTCCTCTAGTTCTTTCCTTTCTTCGTTATTCCACTTCCTCTTCTCTATCGTACTTCTAGGTCTCAGTAAAATGTTATTAAAACGTCGTTTCTCATTCAGAAGCTGTTCCTCACTGAAAGAAATATTGAGAGGTTCAGGTGTGAAAGGATATTTTGAATCAATGCAACCTTCACTGGAAGTACATCCTGACCTATCAGGATAAACAATTCTATCATTATTGGAACCTAATCTTGAAGCAGGTCTCGAGTCATCAGTTTCTGGTTCAGATTCAGGTCCAGAATCAGTAGAATACTCAACAGCCAAATCTGACAATCTGAATGGTCTTTCATCCTTTTCTCTCTCGATTTCAAGACCTAACTCTTCCAAACCACTTTCGTCATCAAGATTTGAATTATAAATCTCGTCCTCCTGATCCTCATCATCTTCAATCGCAAATCCAGAATTTTCAGGCGTTCTCCCTTCTCTAAGTCCTTCACCTTTAATTTCTGCATATTCATCAGGTTGGGCAACCAGCAGGAAGACTTTCCTTTCAGAAAATCCATCAATCATTGAATACTTTCCATCTTTATCAACAACAATTTCAGAATAAGTTTCACAGAGTTCATCAAATGCAGCTCGTAGGTGTCTAAGGTATTTTATTAGGTCAGAATATTTCCGATCTTGGTCCCTGGAATCTCTTCCCAGGAGATTTTTGACTTTTTCAAGATCAACTCCAGTTCGTTCAACTTCTTGAAGAGATAATTCGAAGAGCGTCATAATCTTGATCATCCATGAGGCTCCAGCTTGACGATAGAGGTTAGCAGGCTTCTCAAGATTCGCTACCTTTTGAACTAGAAACTTGAGACTTGGTCGTGCATCGAACTTTAGGGCTGCTGAGTAGGAAAGATCTAAGGCAGCGAGGAAAGTGTCTATGTGATGGTGCTTCAAGTGTAATAGGTTCCCAGATGCTGGTAGCTTTGATGATGAGGTTGTCGGACTCAGAATCACGTGAGAAATACTAAAAAGAATGAATATTATCTTTATAGAATAAGTTCTAGATTGTCAAATTATTTATGGAAAAGTACAAATAATGAATAATTATTATTTTTGATCATATTTATGCACCTTGGTACCAGAGGACCAGAGCCTTGAAGAAGGACACTTGCAATGCAGTGTAGAAGCATCTGGTGAACCACAAGTCCAACAACTAACGCTCTCAAGTGCACTCTTACTATAAACAAATCCGGGTTAAGAGTAGTTTCAATTGATGGTGGGTACAGCAGGAAGACATAGGATCTACCATCGGAAGACCTTGAAGCGTCATCTGCTCGTTGCTCTTCTAGGAGGAATACCTAAGGCACAATATTACAAGAATAATGTCACTAGGGATTAAAGAAGCATTTCAGGAAAGCGAGAGTCACTTGATTTTCTAATCTAGTCAATTAAAAATAATTCAAACCTTCCAGTACTAATTTATCATTTGATTAAAAGATATAATAACTTATTACGTATTTATATTTAACTATTTTTTAAACATATTTAATAGACGAGATTTGAGAACCACATTGACTTTTTAAAAATGCTGATTAGTACAAAAAAGAATATCAATCTGGTATCTAATACTATTGTTAGTGTTGGTATAAAAGAGGACATACAGAGGAGTATCAATGGTGATGACTAATGTTAGGAAATGTGAATTTAAAAATCACTCGTCTGAAAAAATGTGCGCGCACTACTAAAGCTGCATATTTTCTATGAGAGGTGTCATAATATGTACATTATACAGTCAAAATTATTGCATGTATTTGAGAGTGAGATATTCTAGCCATGGTCTCAAGCCATGGATTTTAATAGTGATTCGCAAGACCGTGCCACACAAACGCAATGATTTCTATCTCTTGACAGGGTCCTTCTTTAATTACGATTCAAGAAACAATGATACGAACGAATAATAATTAAAAAAAAAATACCAGAAGGACCCAGTCAATGAGATCCTACAGCTGGATTTCGTGTGCCTTCTACCAGCGAGTGCATTAAAGTGATTCAAGATGATTCAAACTAATTAATCGAAAAAGTATCGGTAGGCCGTTTCCACCGATTGATTATCTCCTCACATATTTTACTTCAAGAAATTTCCACCACTCAAAAGCCAATTTCTAAAGCCAGGGTACAATTTGGAGAAAGCACAAAATTTATTTTCTAAAAGCAGGTATAATTTCCATAAAGCTTAATATATGGTTTTCTAAAATCAGGGTCTAATGTGAATCAAACTCAAAATTTATTTTCTAAACTAAGGTCTTGGCCTACCGACATTTGGTATCGATGACTCTGACGTTGAAGACATTGGACTTTGAGGACTACGTATCACGTTTTAAAACGGGGTTAAAACCGAGGGGGGATCGAAAATTTAAAATCCATGACGAGAGTTACCGTGGACGACTAGAGCCAATGGGGGCCCGTGTTCGACGTAGTGTTAGTGTAATCAGGGAGTGTGGTGTGCTGCCTACAACCGACGGGGTAGGAAGTAGTGTGCTGGTCAATCAATGTCGTCTCAATCGTCATCGAATCCTGGAAAGGTGTCGTAAGCAGTGATGCCGCACTCTGCCTCTTGATGGCAGTCAATATCTCTCGCAGCTGGCTTACCTGGGAGCAAGTCAGGTCAGGAGGAAAGCATATTTGCCTATTCTACGACTCTATTCCATTCTCAAATTTCGGTAGGACCTCTTTTAATTCTTTAACATGAATTAATATTGATATATTAGCTGAGAGAATAGAGCAAAGATATGCTTTCCTCTTGAAATTAATCGAAGAAAAGCCTAACTTGAAACAAAGAATGCGAATGTTTGTTGATAGCAAGGATTTTAGCTTATATAAGTACCCGTTAGCAGAATCGCAGGCGCTGTTTAATTACTTCTGGCGTAGATTAATTACTGCACATTTTATGAATGGAATGTTACTATGACTTTACAAGTAAACGATTACAGACCTGGGAAGCCAGTTGCCGCAAACGTTCCGATTCCTCAGCCGAGGCGTCTCGACGCGCCGCTACTTTGACTTGAGCAACATCTCCGTAGAAGGACTCCGAACGTGGTGAGAAAGCCATCGTCAGCTGATGCAACTCCTGGAGAGAGTTTGAACAAGCTCTGTAGCATGCGACCCCACAAACCTCCCACTGCTCCGAAGTCAAATTTGGACCACTGCTCACCAGTACGTGTCTGTCAATTTACATAGTAAACTGAATTAGTAACATAAAAGATTTTTTAAAAGTAAATAATCATTCCAAGCTAACAGATGCCAAAATATATATTTAAATGTATAGCAATACAACTGACCAACTATTATTTCTCTCATGAGAAAATGTTTTATATCAAATACACTTGAGACTTCCACAAAAAAAAAATTGAAAAAGGGCATTTCTCTATTCTAAATCTAGTTTCATTAAATCAAAAACCGCAAGACGATTGGAAAGACGAGTCCTAGCAATTTTTAATTTTTTTTCTAGGAGTCGCATTGCTTTTATGGACCTGTTGAAGTTCTGATCGAAGACTAAGATTTCAAGCAAAATCCCGTTCTTCATTCACTGGTTGTTGTTAGTCGCTCTCCGCGAACCTGCTTCGTTTTTAAGGATAGTAGGTATACGGCTATATAACGATACCCCGTCACCAGGGGATAGAATTACCAGTGGATGCGTGCCGTGCATTAATATGGAGAAAATGCGACGACAGAAATCAAGGTGCGCGGGTATGAGTTCGTCGGGGTGTCAAATATCGGTGGCTACTTTATCCTACCTGACAGCCTGTCAAGCTTCATTATCATCTTACAACGCACGCTCAACCAGCTTATTCGAACGACAAAACTCGTACATTCCTCATATCCTCATTTTAAGAAAAGACGAGTAGTTTTAACTCTTTTTCTTTTTAGTGGGAAGTGCGAAATGTAAAATGTGTTCAGTTGATTTGTATAATAATTATATTTTGCATCTGTAACTTTAGCTAATCCCAAAAATATCAACATTTTTAACTAACCTGATGCAGGCACAGCCAAGTCGAGCTATGCTTTCAGTTGGTTGGACAACACACTCCGCCATCACCAGTAATAGTTGCTTCAGCATCAATGTCGTCGCCGGAAGAAATGCATCATTTTTAACCACCTCAGGTCCTGAAATATAAATAAATTCTATTAAAGAATTAACTCCATTTTTTAACAATTATTAGTTCTGTAAAATTGTTTCTTTATTGTTTAAATAGAGAAATACCACCTACCCTGTAAGTGAGTAATGAAGTCCACAACTAAATCAGTCGTGAGACCACAGCACTGCTTGAAATTCGGTGCAAAATTATCCCACCCCCTAACAATCTTCGAAGTCTTTCTCAACCAATTTTGTACCATTGGTAGAAGAAGGTGGTTCACACAATATAAACCAAAAGCTGGTCCAGGAACATTTAAGGTGTCTCTTAGAAGATGGAAGAACGTTTCAATCACATGGGGTTGATATCTTCTAGGACATATCATAGTAGCACTAGCTAGACCTTCAATGAGTAGATACCAAACTCTTAAAATTCCACTAGGTCTATCCATACTTTGTAGAGTCATTGTTTGACTAGGATCTATTTTAGTCAGAACTTCGTAAGACATTTCCGGAATAATCTCGTGTATTGAATCAGTTTTCCGGTCGAACCTAGTGATCTCAAGATTAGGAATATTTGGGTCTACATACTGAGGTATAGTTGACATTGGTATCCTTTGAGCAGAATGGAAGATAGGACAAGCTGGCATTCTATACATAGAAGCTAAAATATCACTGCAGCTTAGAAGGTATTTCAAACTCTCGACACATAAGCGCATTTTCTTGGCTTCCAAAATGTCTATATCCTGATCATCATCTAGATTATCACTGTCTGTTGAACCTCTGACATGCCGAAGAAGACACAAAATACAATCTAAGGCTGCATTTGCGAATACTAGGGTATTATCTGTTGAAAGGAAGACTTTGAAAACTTCTAGTAAAGGAGCTGATTCAATACTATCCGAATTTCCCACTGATGTTATCCTTAAAGCTCCAAAGAGTGGACGCCATCCTGATCGAATTTCTGTTCGATTGGTTTCAACAAACTCGCAAATGCAGCTGACAATCTGGAAAGAAGATGATGGTAAGGAATAAACTGAAGAAAAGGAAGACAAATTAATAGAAGGAAGAATAACAGTTGTGCTTTCTTACTTGATCTTGAACATCACTATCGCATAACTCCAAACAAAGAAGGTTTTCGAAAGGTTTGAAAAGTGCTTCGTTGAAGTGA
This sequence comes from Synergus gifuensis, assembly GCA_904066015.1. Lineage (NCBI taxonomy): Eukaryota > Metazoa > Arthropoda > Insecta > Hymenoptera > Cynipidae > Synergus > Synergus gifuensis. The sequence goes on along the minus strand of CAJFCO010000046.1, from coordinate 3,160,417 downwards.
AAATGAGCCAACTCGACTTGTTCGTTCAATAAAGCTGCCATTGAATCATGAATACATTGAACAGCTTTCTTGGAGATGCCACGGTCTTTGTGGCAAGCTGCCTCCATAAAATGTGGACCTAGAATGCTCCAAACCTAGAACGAGGTGTAGAAATAAAGTTTCCAATTAACAACCATTAAAACAAGAACCACAAGAACTCATCTAAACCTACCCTCATGATATGAATCAAAGGTCTCCCACTTTTGACACACTTCAGCATCACTTCTCCCAACCTAGTCAAAAGCAACACATTCAATTCATCTTCTCTAGGTTTGCTTCTCCTCCACCAAACCTTTCTATTCTCTTTGAGTCCATCAATACTCTTGAATAGTTGGTCTTTACTTGCTTTGCAGAGTGCTGCTAGGAAGGAACAAAGAGCTCTGAGGTTCAACTTGAGTGCTGCATCCTCAAAAAGTCGGTCTACTTGTTGAGACAAGACACAAATAATTTTAGCTGCATAGTCTGCTGGAAGAATACCATTGAACTGACTATCAGCGTTCGATTCTTGAATGATCTCTGGAATTGTGTCTATTCCGATGTTCTGGGTATAGGGACTTGATAGAAAGCTATATACATCAACACTGTAAAAAGAAAATAATAAAAGAAATGTTTAAAATAATTGCAGGAAGTTTTACTAGCTATATATAAAATTGAAGATTCTTACCAAGTCTCGTCTTCATCAATATTGAAATTCATCTTATTAGATTTGGAATCGTTGTTAGCATCTCTCTTTTCCTTTTTATGGTGAACTTTAGGCATGGATGGGTTTTGATTTCTTCCGAAGAAATCGTGTTCTAGTTTACTCACATAGAGACAGCATCTGTATTAAAGAAAAAAATACTCTTTATATGCATCTATCTTATCCTCGCTTAATAATCCTGATAAGTTTTAAACTTACATGAAAACATGTGGCCAACAATCACTTCCATGACTACTAAGTTCCAATCCTCTACCCAGAAGCACTTCCATACTTAAGGCATGCGACGTATGAATATTGGTGGCTCTATTCTGTAATTTAAGCCTAAGAACATCTTTGGTTCTTCTTAGTTTTGAAATTGACTGCTCTGAACAAGCTGCCTTAGCTAACAGGGCAAATATGGCTCCACAACGATTTTGCAGTCCTAAAAGATATTGTAAAAGACAGAATAATATAAATTCCATCAAAGAACTACAACTGATTATTTAGATTAGAATCCTACCTAAAACATTGCTCAGTGTAGCAGCTTTGTGAAGTCCTTCCAAAGACAGAATAATCGTATCTTTAGCACTTCGACTGCCTCCATCCTTGCTCAAAATACCTTTTCCACTCTCTTCCTTACAAGGATTCAAACCTGTAGCAAGGACAGCTACCATGCTATCCCAGCAACAAGTCAGCACTCGTCTTGACAGTTTGGCACCAGCTTCAGCTTCCGGAGTGGGTTCGCTTCGTGAGAGTTGTGCGCGTTCCAATCTTCGATAATCAGAAAGGAACTGCCCACCTCTGTAACTTCCACTTATCCCATCAACATCTGTAAAAGCAAAGTTACAAATTTTCAGCATTTTAACTGAAGTAGCAGATCCTCCATATATTTTACCAAGGTCAAAAAGCTTTAATAACCTATGAGAACATTAACGAGAGCACTATTTTCAGTCGAATTCGGATTGTAACCACATTTTTCGAGGAGATTACAAGCAAGGATTTGTTGATAGAGTTCTGAAAGCCAAGTTGCAGACAAATAAACCAGCACCCCTGAACCATGTACCTCCTCTACGAATTGTTCCTGTAATCCAGTTCCAAGAATTAGTCGGATTCAAAGAAGAATAATAGTAAAGGAATAATAATTATGCTGAGTTCAACGAACCTCATTTATTGGCACTTGTCGTCCTTCTTCTTCATAATAATTTATTTTAATCAACTTCACATTAAGAAGCAAAGCTGCATAGGTTGCCAGATAGATCCCATCAGCATTCATAATCGTCAGCAGTGAACAAGGATCTCTATTAACATCTCCTTGATCTTGGAATTTCTGCTGAGCAGCGAACACACCTGAAGAAATTTCCATAATTTTGAACAGATTTCTTCTAGACATACAAATTTCAAAAAAATAATTACATACTATGACAGTACTCGGAAGCGAAGTTCTGAAGAGCTTCATCAACTTCGATATTGCTTCGCAGACTAAGAACCATCGGGATCAGATCACTCCTTAAAGTTTTAACAAATCTTCTAGCATTATGACGTTCTACATCCACATTACATTCCTCAGCAACTTGGCGGCCCACATGTAGACACTTTGGAAGCCTTTCCAGTCTCAATCTCTCTCTTTCATTCTCCAGAGCATAGTCAGTATCATCTACACTATTATCTTCATTCACTTCATCAGATTCATGAGGACCTTCTGTATCTGTTGAATCCCCATCTTCGGAAGGTCCATGTCCAGATGATTCAGAATCGGAGTAGTTTCCCTTCTTCATCAGCTCTAGTTGTTCTCTATAAAATTATATTTGATTATCAATTGATCTACATCAGCTAGAGTTTTCAATATAGATGTATCCCAATTTTACCTGTACGTCTTTGGAAGACGAGCCATACTTTGGTACGTCAAAGGACCTCTATAGTCACACGCTTCCAGATCATCATAGAGACTGTTAATTGTGCAAGTGTACTTATGACTGATTGCCTTTCCTTCACAAAGTTCCTGCAGAGCTGATAACATTGCAACTATACAAGAAACACTAGCATGGAGAACATTTACTCCAGACGATATTGATTCTTCGATTGAATCCATTGCACTGCAACGTTAAAGAGTGAAAATGAAAATTTTTGATAGGGATACTGATGAACTAATCACGAAGAAAGTACTTACAGTCTCATCAAAGCCATATCGCTTTGCAGTTGACAGGATTTCTCTTCTTCCACAAGCAGAGGTCCAGCAAAGTCAACAATTCGACTAGGACTTCTCAGTAGTTCTCTAAGTGCCTTCAAAGGTTCCAAACGTTGCTGAGGAGGTGGATAGAGCAACATTCTATGAAATACTGATTCTAAAACAGGTCTAAGTGGACCCACACATCCAACCAGGCGTACCAACTCCGTCCCAATGCTGATATAATTAAAACAACTTTACTAATAGCAAACACTGTAATCAACACCATTAAGTATTTCTTTAATAAATTCTCCCAATTTAATACCTATAAACTGTCTTGGCCTGATGACTATCGAAACTTAACGATGCTGTTAAATACCCAGAACCTCTTCCCACTTCCGCTTCTTTTCCTTCCCGTGATGTAAAGGATTTATCCACCCTCGGAGTTCCCAGAAAAGCTATCAGAGCAGGACAAAATTTTTGCCAGAGAAATGTCGTGAAGTGGGAATTGGTATGAATTTTCTGAGGGAGGGAAGATATCAGTGTGTGCAGGCACTCCAGCAAGAATACCACGGTGCTTCCGTTTCGAGAGCTGCTGCAACAACATTTCCTTAAAATTACTCATAGGGTCTTGCACTTTCGTGTCTTCGATTAACTTACTTCTGGGCCTCATCCAGCTTGCAACAGATGTATTGGAGAATCGGTAACGCCTCATTGAAGCAAGACACTCCTCTCTCACGAACGTTTTTGTTCCGCTTGGCGTTCTCGTCCATTTCTTGGCACTCCTCGTCTGAAATATACGTGGAATAAGTTCTGACAATACTGACTCAAAAATGTGAAAGAGTGTGGCATTCATGGTTGAAAATCAAAACTTATGATTGGAACGAAATGAGATGGTTAATAATTTTGAGGCTGTCAAAGACTAAGACTGTATCGTTCAATTCTGGTGAACAACTTCCCATCAGGGCTATGAATAGTATTGAATAGTTCAATAGTATTGAAGGAATTACTGTTGTACTTTTAAATAATTATATATTATTTCAAATATTATTATTATTTAATATCTGGAAAATAGAAAGTGAATGATTATAGCTTGAATATATGTAGTTTAATTTTTTCATTCACACCTTCTTGTATTCTGTTTAAACTAGAATGAATCCTTACCTAAAAAAAGGCAAAAAGATCGCAACGTCTGGCTGGTTGCAGCTTGGGCTGCAGTTCTCACGGCTTGATTTCCATTTTCGAAGGCTTCACAACACGTCGTCAATATCGCAATAATCAAGCGACCGTTCATTGTCCAGTATTGAGAGCACGCGACTTGAAGTAACACCTTTGAAAATCAAGTAAAACCTCATTCAGGTGGGAAGGGTTCAAAATCCTTTAAAAATTCTAATATATTATTGGATCATTTGACATTGAAACTCAGAGAAGAATCATGCGGACATTGATTTGAAAGATTAAAGAGTGCTTATTGTTGTACTGTAAACTAACTTTAAGCATATCGGTCTGAGTATCATCAGATTGTGATAGAATGGAACCCATAGCGTGCAACATTTGTGCTGGCAACCATAAAGAATCATCTTCCGGTTCGTACGGCGACTGGAATCTGTCATCCCTCAACATTTTCTGAAATTAATAGAAAATATATTTCTCCTATAACTTAATATTCTCTATAAAAATTAAAGATTGCCCCACATCTATTTTATAGCCACAGCTCAATCCAACACTCGTCCGCTATCACACGGATGTATACATAACTGATAAAAACCATTCCAATTATTTCTTGGCGCTTCTCATTATATTTCAGGTTTTCAGGCATACCATTAAAAAACTAACAATTACAACTAATCTACTGGCTAAAATGCATTTTCTCTATTTTTTTCAACTGAACTGCTTGAAAGAATGAAAGCCTTTAATTGAGGAATCAGATATACATACATGACATTAAATTTCCTTCAATAAAAAAGATTACTTAAACTAAACATAATCTCTTATAAAATAAAAAATTCATTCATTAAACTGACAAAATACAAAATTATGAACAAATTGGAAAGTTTTGAAAAGTACTCAAAATAAAACAAAACTGCAACACTTGAAAATGCCCACTATGAAACATATGCTGGGGTGCAAGAAATCTATACATAATTGCATAAATTTCCATCGTTAAATAAATTGTAGAAAATTTTAATTAATTGTTACATACATGTAGGCCGGAAAGGCCGAAAGCTACAAATTTGCTCCTTTTTGTTTCGAGTGCAAGTTGAATAGCACGCAAACACTTTGCCCGCAACTCATGCGGGGGATCACGTAGCAGGCCTTGCTGCTTCTCCATAAATTCTGAAATATCAGAGTGTCTTTTGATTGTTTCGCCAAAATTTTGATAAAAAAGTAAAGAGGAGTTAATTAATATGATATTTACCGGAGGCTTCTTGCGCCGCTTTTCGTAAATTTTGTAATTTCGCATTTTGAGCCTCTTTGATGATCTGCAGCAGGAGATCCTCCATGACACGACAGGCTGCCACGCGACTAATCAATACCGGGTGTTGCCTACGTCGTTTCCCTCTGTTATATATACACATAAGGACTTTTATATCTACGTTTGCGCTATATAACTTTCAGGAAGGCGGATTTTTTAATGCCCCCTAGAAATCAATGATTATTTCGCGAAAATACCAATTTCGCTTTATTTAAAAATAAAATTCTAACCAATGTTTCATCTGCAGTGTCATCAATCTGACATCAGAAATATCTTCTTTTCTTTTTTAATTATCACTTACAATTGTTTAGAATTAAAAGTGGATGAAAATTAAAGTTTCTAGAGAAAAGGAAATTTTGTTTACAATTTTCTAGAAAAAGTTCAAAGAAAAACTGATGATATTGGTATTTATATGCATTATCATTTTCTTTCTCAGTAAAACAAGGAAAATTAATTAATAAACACTTACTCGTAGGTTATTAATTGTAAAATCTAATATTAAATATAATTCCAAGCATTAATTTTAAAAAAACTTAAAAATGATGCCGTTTAAAGTGAAGGTGTCTTTACCCACTTTTCATGACTTAAAGGTTCAACTTCATTTCAAGAGATAGCACCACCATTCAGTATTTATCAAAATCTTTTGAATACTTCTCTGAGCTTTTCTAAATACTGAAAAGTTAAAAACAAATTAGAAAAAAGTTACAGCGTTGGATGAATGACAAATAGATCAACTAAATATTTGTACCTTCTGTAACTGAAATTTGTCTCCTCTCAGATAAATTTTTGCACTTTTCTTTTTCTTCACAACTTCTTTTACCAAAAGGGGACCAAATTTCCATTGAAAGTACTGCAATTTTTATTTACTTCTCTAAAAGATCCCCTGAAAATTATTAATCTAAAGGGACATTAAAATCTTGACAAAGCCTCTAAATTTCATAAAAGTAAGAGGCAACTACTATTTATTATTAAACATAAATTTTATTCTATGTATAATATACATTATGTATAATATGAAACATTTTCATTAGTGTTTTTGCTTCCCTCTACAGAAAGACTCAGAACTAATTGTATCCAAACTGATCCAAACTGGCATCAAAGCCGCAGCTATGTGTACATTTTGAGATAAAATTACTCCTGCGTTTGTAATAATCTCATGAGTTCCACGAAGGAAGTTCCAAATGTGGAGGCGAAAATTGAAAAAAAGCCCAAAAATGAAGAAAAAAAGGCTAATTTGCGACCCGGCTTCTATTACAGAATGGCGGTGACACTTCTCGGTGAGATATACATGCAACCGTACTTTTTTACCCCTATAAAAACTACATGCATGATACTATTGTAATTTTTGACATAATGTTCTATAAAATAAAAGGTATTTTTTTCTGCAATTATAGGGCTTGGTTTTGGATTTCTACATAGCTGGCATGTGTCAACGCTTTTTGAAAATGATAGACATTTCTCTCATCTTTCAGATATTGAAAGAGAAATGTCATTTAGAACTGAAATGGTAAATAATTATGAGAGTAATATTTAAATTTAAAAAAATCAAGTTTTTTTTTTCTTTTTCGACTGCGAAGCAGTTGATTTATAAGAAAAATATTTAATACAGTTGACATAACCTTAAAGAAATAAATGACATGGTCTGCAAATTCAATTTTGCAATTTTATTTTAATTTGCGCCTTTAAACAGTCAAAGGAAATTTTTCATATTATACAATTTTTTTGCAAATTTATTTGCTTTTGAGAAAATCTGTCTATTTATCAAAAAGGTGACTGAAAAATAACTTTTCTATATTTATAAAATTACATATAAATTACAAACTGGGAAATTCTCAAATAATTATTATCTTATTAACAATCTTAGAATAAGAATGTTAACAAATAATTTGGGCGTTTGAATATGCAAATAAATAAGTACTTTTTTCATTTACTTTTCTGTTTATTTAGTATTTAAACTCGTATAATTTCAAGTAAAATTACATTTATTTCTATTCTGTTTCTATGTTGCATAAAAATAATTCATACATACCTTTCTTTCAGGGAATGTATTATTACTATTATAAAACTATTGTCGAGGCAGATAATATCTACATAGGTTTAGCAAAAATCGAGTCTGATAACATTTCTGAATACCCAAACGTTATACGTGCTACCCAGAAATACAGCATTTTACCTGAGGTGAACAATGAATTAATAACTTATTAAAATAAAAATAATTATCATGTATTATTCTAGTAATGAAATATATCTTACAGACAGTAGCAGGAATCCTGTATCACTTAAAAAAAAGCAGTGGTCTTTTGCCAAAACAACAATGTTGGCAGGTATTGTCAAGAGTTGAAATCAACTTTTCCCCTTAATTATGAATTATAAATAAATTATAAGAAAGAAAAATAATTTCAGATCGAAAGAGGAAACGACCTTCCCCCCGTGATGAGTTGTGAAGGATTAGGAGTACCTATTTATGACTACCTGGAATATGTTTGGTGCCTTGCAATTTTGACTGCCACAATTATTTTTCTCTATGCTACATACTTGAGTGACTCAATTTACGGGGGACTCCTTGCCATATTTTCCTTTTTTTATAACCATAATGAGTGCACGAGAGTCCAATGGACTCCACCTTTACGGGAAAGTTTTGCCTATCCAGTCTTACTTTACCAAATGTTCAGAGTTACAGAATTTATAAGAGGACATCGAGAAATCAAATCGAAATTGAATAAATTCTTTACATACGTGGTTAGTATTTCTATTACCATAAAAATAACTCGTCCTTAAAGAATAAATAATTTTTTTACAGGACATCATTATAGCTATGACATACTGCTTCGCAACCTGGCAATTTTCCCAGTTCATATTCTTCAGTCAAATTGTAGTTCTACTTTTTCTAAAATGGATAAAAATCATCCCTCGAGACTTATGTAGAAAAATTTGTATAATGCATGTGCTGGCAGTTTTATATATAATTATGGACTTCGAAGGCACTCTTCTATCGCAATCTTTATATTGGTGCCTTCTCTTCAACTACATGTACTGCGAATTTATAAGTGAACAAATGTCACGTTTCTTCAGTCCAGCAGCCACCACTTGGATAGAAATAATTTCTACAATAGTTTCTACAATCATGACAAAAACCTACATCATGAATTCAGAGGACGATAATCACATTTTTGATCTATTGAAATCAAAAATTATGAATTTCAAAAATTTTCACACAATGTTATACACCTGCTCTCCTGAATTTGATTACCTGCAGTACGAAACTTACAAAACGATTATAATGACTGCACTTTTACCTACTGTTATCCTTGCTGGGCTAATAACAATTTATTATTGGTATAGAAAGTTTAAGAAAGAAGGCTATCCTGATTGCATAGAACCTGAAGTGGCTTACAATGCTTTGCAGAGCGGAGTTTTTATTGTAATGGCATTTTTCATCATGAGATTGAAGCTTTTCATGACACCACATTTGTGTATAATTGCTGGATTAGTTGCTGGAAAAAGATATCTTGGAAAATTTGGAATTAAAGGTGAAGCTTCAAGAGGGACCTTGGTTGCTCTAATTTTAGCTTTAATGACCTACAATGGAATTCAAAGACTTCAAGAAGAAAGAAATCATGTTGGTATGTATCTTTTGTAAACACGTATTTCTTTGAAACATAAAGAAATAATGTCAGGAAAATGAGAGTTCGATAAGCGCATATAAATATAATTTTTTATCTCAGGGGAATACAGTAACTTTGAGCAGGAAGATCTATTCGAATGGGTAAACGCAAAAACCCCGAAAACGGCAGTATTTGCTGGAAAAATGTCGCTTATGGCAAACCTCATGTTGTCCACTGGCAGACCAATTGTAAATAATCCTTATTACGAAAGTAAAGAAATGAGGTAAACAACGCAAAGTATACTTATTTTAAATTTAAGTATATAGAAGAACTATTTCAAACAGATAGTGATTTATTATTTTTAGAGATCGAACAATAAAAGTATACGAGATTTTTAGTAGAAAGGACCCATCAGCTGTTTATAAAACTTTGAAAAACCTTCACGTTGATTACGTAGTTTTGGACGAAGGTTTATGTTTCGGTTTTGGAAACGTGTAAGTTTATTTTATCTATTATAAAGAAATAATAATTCAAACAACTAAAATCAATTGACTAGGTATTCCTTTAAAAGTTATGTATTTTAAAAATCCCTTTAATTTTCAGAAAACCTGGATGTAGAATGGTAGATTTAATGGATTTAGTCGACAATGGAAATGACAAAAAATTAGGAAAACCACCAATTTGTCCAATTCTTTTCCGGGGTCACAGCCATCCCTTCAGAAGAGTTTATTCGAATAGAGGCTACGTTGTTTTGAGTCTAGAATATTCAAAATATGTGGAGATAAGGCCGAAAAAAACAACTGCTTATCAATCCTAACTGTGAAAATTGTTTCTATTTTAACGTCATGCTACGTTCATAACTTATTTTTTTATCATATTTCACAGCTTATTTGTACAAAGAACAAAGCTACTTATTAATATTATTTTATCATCTATTAATCATCGAATAATCTTTCCATTTTTTATAAGCATGACATCTGAGAATTAAATATTAAAATCACATAAATGTAAAGGATCAAAATTACTATGTAATTTCGAATTTAAAATATGGATGTTGTAAATTTTAGAAATAAGTATAAGGAGCTTCTCTTAGTTACTTGGAGGAATTATGTTACATATCACTGGATTTATTACTTTAACTTTTTTTTTTATATTTACATTTAACATTCAGAATGCCAGTTTAGATAATTTTGCCAGTGCAATAAGATAATTGCAATAAAATAATTGCAATAATGAATACCGATAAACTATTTACAAGAAACAATATTTGAGAGATATTTTCTTGTAGGAGCTTCAGTTATAAGACTGTTATATATATATTAATACGCGAATAGTTGCTGCAGAGTGTTAAAACTGTTTATTGGGCGAAGACAATAAATAGATTTACTTGTGAATAAAGTATGTTTTCAAACTGAGAACAGATTGAAGTAGAGAAAAACTGTAAAATTTAAAATGTATTATTTACGAGAGAAATGTGGTAGCTTCATTGAAATGTAGAAAACATAGTCTGAAAATTATTACCTATATTGCATTTAATTAAATATATTTTCAGAAACCTCGTTATTTTCTTTATGAAAAACCTCACTAAAATAATTACAGGTTTTTAAAAATAAATTTTGAGAATATGAACTACAGATATAGAAATAAAGAAAACCATACATGAAAAATCTAATGAATTCGATGAAGAGTAATATGAAATACCTAAAGCAATTTACGTTGGGGAATTCACAAAAAACCAGAATTTCGGATCGAACGTAATGACACTAACAACCCTCCACAGGTCTAAATTTTATGGAGAAAGTATTTACTATTATAAATGCTCTTTGATGCTGGAATATCGTCCCACGGATATTTTCATACACAAAACGTTATTAACATCGCAATTGTCATTAAGAACTAAGGAAACAGAATTTGTTCTTTGATTATTGTACTCTGTGATTCAGTGAGTATAAGTCTACAAGGCGTTACGTAATACTTGAACGACCCCTAATGTATATACTATACTTCTCTGTATGCCTGAATAATTATATAAAAGTGTCGTGGGAGAATAATAAACCATCTATTTCAGGGAAGTATATGTACATAAAGAGCGGTGATATAGCATTAAACTATATGCATTATCGTATATTTCAGAATAGTAGGTTGAAGACAGAGGTAAATATAGAATTATATAGCGGGGTCGGAAGAAACTAGAGTATCGTCTCTAAATTGAGAATTGACTTGAGATAAAAAAACAGATCTTTGAAAACGTGATGAAATTATTAAAAGAATGAAGACTTGAGTTTTACTGTCATCATCAGAAGTAAACTCCCAGTTTTTAAATTAAATTCCCGATGTTTTATCCCGGCCAAGTCGCCGCCGTGCAAATAATAATTTTTTACAAAGAGAACTGCATCTAGAGCATCTTCTCACGTAGAGATATGCATTATTTCCAACCTAACGGAAATAGCACTCAATAATACTTAAAAAAAATCGGGTAATAGTCCTCCATCGGCTGTCGGAGTCGATGATCATGATATAAACCTAGGAATTCATGGAAAGAATGCAAAAAAGTGGAGTTGTTGCAAAGATAGCTCCTCCTCAACTAAACTTTAAAGTGAGCAGCGGTACCTTCACTTTATACTTTATGTTACCACTTTACCATTGCCAGGCATAGCACAGCACAGCATAGCACACTGTACCTACAGCATAGCAGCGCTTGTTGTGCTGCTGACCCAAATGAATCCTTCTACCAGTCAGTCCCAGTCCGGACTTCTTCGCGGCATTATTGTCCGAACTGCCTCCGCATCAAGGATCGAAAATAGAACGATAGGTTCCGCTGTCCAGTGGATGCAGTGAGAGTGAAGAACAAATGTCCACAGATGTTATTACCAGTAAAGTGCAACCCGTAGGGCATTGAACCACAGTGAATGAGACCATATTGCAATAAAACAACGGAATCGGTCTCCACATTTTTTTCCCAACGATGTAAACCTTGTCATTGTTCTGCTTCAATTATAATTAATTAATCCATCTTTGTGAATCTAACGTCAGTTTGCTACCTTTCTTATGATTTCTGTAATTCTTTTATGTCTCTTATACTTGTAACAATTTCAAAATATGTTCATTGGAAATAGTATGAATTATTCACCTATTATTCCATGCTAATGGTACACAAAATATAAATTTTTGATAAAGATATTGAATGTCAAGTAGAGAACTACATCGTTTACAAATCAGAACTGCGTATAGAGGATTTAGGAGTAGAGAGACTGAGTTTATAGTGGAAATTTTTAAATCAGCAATTAGAAATTCAAATTAAATTGGTGATGGACATCTCTTCCGGTTTTCGCGGGAAACGGTACTCTGAATGCGGGAAAGTGTCGTGTAGTAAATGAACACATGTGTGCAGTGAACCTGCGCGTTGTCGCAGTGGAGGTCGCGCCGCGGATGCAGTTGGAAGCAATCGGATTTGAAATCTCAAATAAACACACACTCGCTGATCTCAAAATACGCGTGATCGAAATAATACCTAGTGCATGAAACTTGGACGTACAAGAAAACTGAGAAACCGGGAGAATATTGAGTGGCAAATTGGAGAATGCAAGAAACGCAGGACGAGACGAAGGAAGTTGGATGATATTGCTAGTGAAAAAGAAGACTATTGAAGAAGTTCATTTCTGGTGTCAACCGAAAGAAATGCGGCTTTTGTGTTTCGTGTCAAACGTTTCCTTTGGATATTAAGTTTTAACAGTGAGTACTCATTCATATATAGAAATGAAAAGCATTCTTTTGTATATGAAATTCAAATCATATTGAATTGATATACAGCCTGTTATTGTGGCCCAATAACTGATTGTATAAGAATTCAATTACATTTATACATTTAAATCAACAATTGTCTAACAAAATTATGTCACATTTTAGTAAAACTGATTGACTTTTTTAAATAAACTCTGTTTCTTGAGTTCTTTCACGCTTTTACGTGCTTTTTACTTTTTTAACAGCATCAAATGCTGTTTTCTAAAGTGGGAAGTGACTCCAAATTAAAGTTACGACTTGAAGCTTTTCCTGGAGTTATAGTTCGACGCTTGGCCCTGTTTCCAGCCTTTCATCTTATTCAAAATAACTCTCTATCTACAAAAAAAGTAGTGTAATAAAAGAGGGAACGAAAATTCGACTCTTGGGAGCAATATCTCAACATCTAATTTAAAAAAAAATATCTAATCTTGTATCATGTTTTACACAGAGAACAAATGTTTGTTGGCTCAACAAGTTTAGTTTTTATAAATTACTTTCGTACAATTCAATCAATTAACATGTTTTTTTAGGTCGAAAGTTTTCTTTTATTCCTTCTGAACGTATATTTATCATAAATTTCACTTCTATTGTGTTAACTTGTAATATAACAGATGAATTATTAATGTAAAGCTTGTTCATTATATTTTTGATTGCATAATTGACTAAATATGAATTCATATACTCAAAGTATGCAACATTTTTATCATAATAGCAATAAGTATGTCATTCTTCTGTGGCATCTGACCTGGAAGAATCTCGTACACATTGCTCGATCGCCATTCATGCGCTGGCGGTATAGTTATATACATATATAGTTATAACCTTTTTAGTACCTTTTGGGAGCAGAAACCTAACTGTCAATGGAGAATCGCGCATAAAAAAGAAAATATGGTCTATAGTGGGAAGTACTGAGCATTGAAAAACAAAGTTTCCAGTTATCCATAATAGGCCTTCTAGAATCTAGAATCTGGGTTTAGATGGCATATTCCAGGTACCAAAATTAAATATTCTGTATCTTACTCAAAATTGAGCGGAAATAATATGGAAACATACACAAAAGAAAATTTGTGTCGAAGCCTGCACGTGTTAAATTGAATAATAAGATTATAGGAGTCTTGCACACTTTGAATCAGGTTAACTCTGTCTCGATGTACGTGTAATAATTAGAAGATTCAGGCCAAATCAAAATATGGCTTCGGCTATTCGTTTACCTCATTTGCAAATTAGGTGTTCCAAGAATAAACACCCGAGATCAAATATTTTGAAGAGATTTAATCTCCGATATTCAGGGGTCAAGGAACTGGTTTTTTTTCAACTGAACTGACGGTAGACACGCCTAAATGCCTAAAAAGTGATAATTTATTTCTCAACCAGAAATAAAAATAGTCAAAGCAACCAAAAAGTGACGAAAATTCTCATTTTATTTAAATACTTCCAATTTTCATTCACACATTTTAAATATTTCGAATACAGTTTCAGATCATGGGATACAACTTTCTATCAATTTTTCCGACATATCAGGGAAGTCACTGAATTAAAATTTGATTCAAAGAAACTTTCTTTGATCCTACAAGATTTCCTGAGAGAAACACTTCCCCTATAGAAAATTGATTAACGTGCAAATGTTTTACTTTCACTCTAATGGCACCTCTTCCTAATTAATCTCGAGTACGAAAATTTCACACACATTGTGAAAATCCGCTTATGTTTAAACAAAGTCTATTGTCTTCTTGAAACTGTGTGAACTCATGACAAGGTAGAGGCCAAGCATTCAGTGCATTCTGCATAGAAACTAGAAAGATTATTCACAAGGAAGAAGAGGAAAGGAGAAATCAACCATGATCTTAATGATCTCAAGAAAGAGGAAAAAAAGAAGAAAAGAGTGAGAGAGAGAGAGATAGGTACCGGAAGAAAAAATGGAAGGAGAGGCCCCACGAGTTTCACATGACCGAGTTAGCCTAGTTTTACCAGGACAATGATTATGACATGAGATCATTTGCTCGTAGACTGCCGAACAGTAGCGGATCTCCAACGGCGCTAATTGGCCAAAGGTCATAATAATAAATGTAATTTTATTCGAGAGCGCCATAAATACATACGTCTGCGGCAGTATGTAATTGCAAACACGATCACCATTCTCCTCTCCTTAAAAATTTGAAAGTTTACATAAAGCGTCAATCTAATCATTACAAGATTTACTATAAATTCCATGAATCCAAAATTATTTCTCTACTTTCAAAAAACAAATTTCAAAAAACAATTGCTCTCGGATAATTAGAAAAATTGAATGATTCGTAAAATAATTTAATGCATTAAATATTTTTCCCACAGTTCAAATATTCAGCGAGGAATAAATTTGATTATACAATACCAATTCACGCTAAGCAATCTTATTTAACAGATAATTCACTCATATTCCCTGCAAAACGAGAGGCACAAATTTTTTTACCATTTCAATTTGATAAAATTGCAATGCAATAAATTCAAAATGCAAATGAAGGAACGTGACCTAGCGGCAGAACAGCTCCGTTTCCTTTTTAATGATACCTCTTGGCAATATGGCGAAACATTTTCCGGTACTAATTTGCCACATCGTAAATAAATTGAAGGACTTTCACTCGCGTGTTACGAAAATAAGCCATATACACACATTTTAAAGCCTTCTTGTTTATTCCTTAACCATTGCATTTTTTTCCTAAGCAGCGAACTGAAAATCGTAAATTAGAGAAAAAATTCAAATGCCAGGAAGGTTGAGAAATTTTTGAGATTTTTCATGAGCCTTGCACATTTTAACAAATCATTTAATGATCACTTTTCAAGATACGCACCTCTAAATTCTTAAAGAGCACATTCGCAATTATATGGACATTTAAGAAAATTTTTAAAAAACATTTAAAAAATTTTCAGAACTTTTGCAACAACAAAAACAACAAAACGAGTACATAAGGAGTCTTCCTTGAATCTAGGACGTAAAAATATTTGCAGTCCTTTCTAATTTTTTCTCTGAAACCCCAGAGGCAGATTTCCATAGTTTTCAGTGTAACATTTACAAGGCTTGCCTCCCGCGAAGCAGGAGACCTTCTTGTGTATGTCACATATAGTAAATGGATAGTTGGAATGCACGTGAATGCGGGAAAGATCATCGAGAGGGAGAGAGGCAGAGAAAATGTATGAAACTAACATTTATAACATTACTAACACGTAGACTTGTTGCCAATTATCTATTAACTGGGGGGAAAGGAGCGCCT
Source organism: Synergus gifuensis (assembly GCA_904066015.1). Classification (NCBI taxonomy): domain Eukaryota; kingdom Metazoa; phylum Arthropoda; class Insecta; order Hymenoptera; family Cynipidae; genus Synergus; species Synergus gifuensis. The sequence goes on along the minus strand of CAJFCO010000046.1, from coordinate 3,144,426 downwards.
ATGGGGGACTGAGATCGCTTGCAGTTTAGACTTTTAAAGTTTAGAGTTTACACGCCTGACTGCGGTTACATGTTTACCCCTTTCTAACGATTTTCTGATTAAAAAACAACAGTAGCTCTAACTATTAGGACGACATCGGTAATGGTAGGTAGCTACCTGTTGAAGCATTTTATGACACATTTACCTACATACCAATGACATTTCCGTCTCACTCTCTCTTTGTCTTCTGTTCTTTCTCTTTTGTCTATTTGCCTCCCCCGCTCATCTTGAATTGTCTTGAATCCTTGCAACATCAATAGATTCCCACGCAAACCTCTGCTGTTGATGCCTTTGGAATGTATTCAGTTTCTAATGTATTACATGCATCTTGCATGAGAATTTTATCATTTTTTCATCTATTCTAACAATCATTTACATAATTTTCAAAAGGTAGATTCAGTTTTGGTTCAAGAATTCGTCTTGATTGATTCATATTATGAAACTGTAAATGTATTTCTACGAAAATTTAAATGTAGTTTCAAAAAGTGGGTGGTGAAAGAATTATTCGAATTTCACTACATACTTTCAACGTGTTATTCCACGTTGAAATGAAATTCAAAGAAATGTTTCCTTAATTCACAGAAACTGCTTTCTGGATAATACTAAATTATCTAAACTCCGACATTAATTATAATGATTCACACACAAATTAAGTCTCGACACGTGGGCTTCTAGTTTAAACTGAATTAACTTCTATGACCATAAAATGAGCATGAACCTATTACTTTCACTTCGACACAAAAGTACTACACTCAATACTCAAGTGGCATAACGCTAGTAAAATCAAGATACGCGAAAAATTCTTGATCAGATTTGTGGAAAGTTAAGCGATGCAATTCATTTTAAAATGAAATCTTTATTAACATTACTTATACAAGTACTTAAGATATGGGAGACAAAAATGGAGTATATGTAAAGCTTAAATGAAGTTATCGCTAATCAGTGAATCGAAGTAAACTTTTTGAAAATTTCACGCCTTGTTGATTGCGAGTTCCTCTCGTTTTATTTAGAAACCTGCTGCAGCTCTTCGAAGCCTATCAGGCCAAAACAAGGTCACCTATGTTTTACTATACGAGGGAGCGTCCGACGATCTAGCGTGGCTTTATATCCTCCATGCCTTCATTTTTTTTAACCTTGCTCACTGCTCAGTCTACACCTCACTACATTCCAATCTAATCGGATGATACGCCTGCTCAGAAAACCGGTCACGTGTTTTTGAGTCTAATGGGGTTTTTTATAAATTATTCTGGGTTACATTCTGATTGTTTTCTTTTGTTTTTAAACTGAAGCTGTAATATAATAAGGTCTGCGGTAGAAAAGTATATAAAGAAAGTAAAAATAGATGTATTAAAATCTGTGTCAGGTAAAAGTTACTTATAAAGTGTAAAGATAATTACTTAAAACCCAATATATTTTATTTTGAAAATAAAATTACGTAGCCGCAACTCGAAAATACCGTTTTGACGCGCCTATTACAGAATTTGTTTTAAAAACATAGTCTCAGAGTTTGTATTAATAACTAATTATAAAGCAAGATTTCTTCTCTGACGATTTAATCATTTGACTCATTTACCGCTTTTCTTTTCACTTAAACAATCTCTTTGATTCCCTAGATTATGTAGTCTATCTTTAAAGAGAAAATGCTTAGAGAATCGAGAGAACCTTCTCAAGAACTTCTCTCATGATTCTTATTTTGAATACAAGTTCCTAAATTGGAGAGTCGTTATCAAAAGTCAAAGAAAGCCTTTAAAATGCAAATAATGGTATACAATATGGTATTCTAAAACTAAACTAATGATTCCATTGATTCAGGAACATAAAAAACATAATTCTAGCTATTCTCTAAAACTAATCGTTGTATTCCGGGTTTTATTCAAACATTGTTTTGAAAAGGACTGAATGTGACACTTTTTTGCGGTATTATCTTTCGGGCATTGTCGTAGTATAGTAATCGGTATGGTCTCTGAAATTTGGGACAGTTGAAATCACATGTAAAACTTTCTTTACAATAATGCGTACGAGTAATCGTTCAAAATACAAAGCAGAGATTCAAATATGAATAGAGTGCTTTGTTATTGTAGCTCACTTCTTTAGAATGCTAAGTACAATGTCCTTGAAGAGCTTTTATTCGCTATGACTATGAATATCGTGAATCGTGATGAAGACTCATTTGTCTCAGAGATTGTGTTTCCGATTACATGATACATTGTAAAATTGTATCTGTGTTAGTACATTACAGTCATATCATTTTAATTGTATTATACATTTATTATATGTATAGGACGCTTCAAAAAATATAGTTTCGAATATTTCCGAGGAAGTTTCCCAATAAAAAATTGTTGTCATTGACCTATGTCGGTAACTTGTGTTCTGGGTCACATCTTTAGGGCATTGGCGCTTATCGAGCCTTGAGGTCAATGTGGGCAGGATCGTCAAACCAGTTTCACCGTATAATCTGACATTACTGTTATTACTTGCGAGAAAATTAACCTACATGTGTCACTTGGTCCTACCTCTATTTCTATTCATCTCTCTCTCTCTCTATTCAGACTTGTCCCATTCAATTTAATGTCATTTTGTCATCCCGACTTCAAACATATGCATTATTATGTGTATTATTAGCATAAACTATCCCGTTAGATACATAAAGCTTTATTTATAATCCCATCTAATCACAATAAATTGTCTGTAATCTCTCGAGTCTCCATATATGTATAAGACGTCATAAATTCTATAAATGTCCTCTAAATTGAAACGGTTGATTTATCAGTCTTATTATGTTGTAATTTATTTTATAAAAAAATAAGAAACCGCTGTGGATAGCTCTGAATTGAAAACAGTGATTGAAAATAGAAAGAGCGTTTTGCGTTCGAAACTTTTCGAGGCCAGAACCGAATCCTTTCGTTTCCCTTCGATTCCGCTAAAATCTTCAGCATCACTCATGGGGAACGTTTGAGAAGAATGCGTGATTGCATGAGAAAGTACGTAGGTTTATGAGGAGGCACTCAGCTTGAAGACAGCTGGACGTACTATATGCACGAAGATAAAAGATACATATATATATAACTAGTATTGCAACGATGCGAGACATATTCTCAATGCAAAACGTGAAGGCTTGTGTCCTCTTTTAATTTCCAGAGGCGTCCTCCCTCAATCGGAAAACCTAATGGACCACGATATTCTTTTTAAACATCATTCATCTTCTACCAAGAATTATCATTCCAATACATATTCTATTTCTCAACTCTCTTCATTTTACTATTAATTATTTCTGTTTTGCCTTGCATTCTTTTACATTTACGTCATTTCGGATACTACGCGAACATTGTAATTAACTGTAATGATACGATACGTGAATCATGTTTACTAATTAAATCAAGTCTAGTCTAGGGATAAAACTGAAATCAACTCATCTCCGATTAATGTTCAGAAACAATGACATGACACTTCTGTCTCTTTAGTCAATGTCATATTGTTCGACCACTAAAAGCAATTATTTATGCATAAAATACAAATAAATCAGCACCATGTATAAACTTTTAAATGTGTTGATTCCTGCTCAAATTAAATTAACCAAGTTACTCCTTATACTCGTTAGAGCATAAGAACACCCGTTACTTCGCGGTATAAAACCTAATTATACGATCCGCTATGCATTCCGATATAATGCCTAAAGCGGAGATCTTGCGAATTTCGACGTTAATGTAATAAGATAATAAAATGGCATAATAACATGACAAAAACGACATTCTTCCGTTCAAAAAGGATGTTTTTCAACCTGTAACTTCATTCTGAAGTGACTGCTTGACTTCTATAATAAATTAGACCGCAGACTCCGCGTAGAATAGAAAGTTGCATGAGTGCAAAGGTATAAGTATAGGCACACTTGAGAAGGAAAGGTTTTGAGGAGTGGAAAGAGAGAAAAAAAGAAAGAGTGGAAAGAGTGGGGTTAAAATAAGGAAGGGGGTACTTGATGGGCACCTCGTCCTCCCCTTCGTCTTCCTCTTTGACATTTATGCGTTCCCTTGTGTATGAGAATTGAGAAAGGAGAGTCACTTGAACTTCCTTCTTCCCATGATAATAACTCCTTGTAATGAAGATCAAGTCTGCGCAATTATAATGAGATGAATGAATTCCGCAATGCTACTTTAAACATGAAAGATGAAAGTAAAAAGTATTACACCTTTTTGAAATGATTTTAAATTTCTAAATCGATATTATAGAAATTTTAGGAGGATGCTTGAAGTGGTCCAGATTTCACACTCGGCTTACAATAATATTTATGAAAAGAAAGTAGCTCTAGTTAAAATATAAAAAAATATGAGAAAGGTAGGTATTGAAGAAGGATTACAAGTAGGCTTCCTCAATCACTATAAAATTTTAAATACCAACGAGAAGTAATTATAGGAACTCTCAGAGGAAGCGGTACCTCAGCGATTCTCAATGAGGCACTCGATATTCAATCACTTTTATGTACTCTTTGTGGCAGTAGTTTCTCATCGAATCTTTTCTAAAGTAATGTACGATTTCAAAACACATTTGTGTGACGCAATTTGAATAGAATATTTTTAAACACATTTTCCTGAAAAAAATGAAGCAACAGTATTTTAGAAAAGTTCGATTACAACACTCAATATTTCTATCGGTATTTTAATATTTCTGTCAAATTATATTTTCACATTTTCGACACATCCGGTTGCGTGTAGTTTCGTTTCAACTGCGCACGTAAAAATTGACACAATCACTGCTCAAGCAGAATAGTTATTTCTAAGGACATGTAAATAAAATTAATATAACTCTATAATATAAATATACCGTAAATAGATCTAAAAATGGTACTTTTCTGCTTTCAGAAATGAGAAGTGAGGTCGGAGAATGGTTGCCCACGTGCGTCGGTTCGCCAATTTGCATCCTACTACTGTCCTGGTCGCTGCTCATCTACCAGAACCAACCATCCTCTTCAAAAAGAAGGATAGATATCCTGACAGTAGCGATCCTTTCAGAAAGCCTCGCTCATCAGCTTGGACTTCTGTTATACGCAATCCTCACTCTAATTCGACCAGCCAATCACTTCGGAGGTAAATAAACAAAGCGTGCAATTTATTTTAGCCCACGTATAATTATATGCATACACCCAGTTATTATATGAATATAAACTTTCAATGTATCGCCAATAGAAGTATAATAGACAATGCCACGATCACTAATTATTATTTTTTAATTATAAAACCTGTCCGGGTGTCATTAATAATTGTGAAAGAAAAAAGCGGTTCGACGCTCGGGTACACAAAATGATTACTTACAGTATTGTTTCATGTAAACGTTTATATTTTATAACAATGCGAGGCGGCGTCTATAATCTACATTACGTAAACCAATCAACAAAAATAATTACTCCAGTGGGAGTGACCTTTCAGTGTCGTCACAATGGCGACAATTGAAATGTGAAATTGGGCCAATAACTGTGAGTTGATGTGAAGTTTTCATCAGTAATGTATGACGAGTTTAGAAAAATAATGGAATGGACAATGAGATGATACTAAAAATTGGTTAAAATCGTAAAATTTAATATCCACTGCGATTATATTTTTCTAGCACATTTCATTACTCCTTTATATCACTGAAAATTACAGTTTCTTGCAATTTGCAATTACCACCCAATTACTGCATACTCTATCCACTTTTTAACACTCTTTTTGTTTCCTCCTCTTAACATTTTACCCCTCAAATTACCGAGTCCACATTTATCCACGTGCGGTATTTTATTCTTTATACTTTTTGTAGAAGCAACTCTCGTGACTTGAGGCACATAAATATTTCTCTTTTTATTTTATTTTGCAGAATTATGTTCGACCTTGGTGTGGATGCTGAACTCGTCGAGCATCCTTCAGGAACTGACTTTGACGTCAATCGCCATCTTCGCAGCGATTAGTAGGGATGAAAACCTGAACCTAACGAAAAATCACCTCAAGTATCATCTGGTGTGTCTCAGTGTAGTCAGTGCCTGCATTGGAGTAACAGGGGTTCTCAACTTCGAGCCAGAAGTTTGTGTCTTCCTACCTCAAGAGATTTCAACAAAGTATGGAATTTTTGTGAATTCCTTGAGGATTTTGCTGGTACTGACATCACTTTTGAGTGTCATTGTTATGCTTTTTAAAAACGCGTGTCGACCAGTCAAGAGTGAGCTGCTAAAATCAGTCTCTGATTTGTCGGAAGCGAGTTCCAAAAATTCTTCCAGCGCTTATGAGTGCCATCCGCAGCACTGGGATCCTTCCAGTGGATCCTGCACTAGTGGCTCCACAAATAGCAGGACCTGTTTGAAGAAAAAGAAGGTCCAGGTCGACGAGGCCAGTGGAAGGTCCACTGTCTTCAGTATACTCTTCGTCTGCTATGTTTTTGATAACATTCCTACACTGGTAAGATTTTTATTTACAAAGGCTAAAGAGAGAAGAGAACGTGTATGTTTTGCGAATTTCAGTATATTGCACACAAAGATTCCACGCCAGACTCACAAGAATTCTACACATATCTCTCTCAACAATTTTTTCAACGTGCCCAGTATAATTTAAGAAGAAAATTTCACCAAAGAAATTATTTTCATAAATGATATCATAATCTCTTAATATTCACTTCACACGACAAGAAAGTTCCTCATTGTACAATTTATTCATACTCATAATGATAATGAAGTCTCGTAAACTTTCCTAATTGGACAATGGAAACTATCTCCTCTTTCAGTTTTAAAACGAATAATCTCTCAATAGATTATTTTTAACTTGAGGGGAATTTTCGTTTAATTTTAAAGCAAAAAATTTTAAAAAATCGATTCTGAACCCGCAGGGATAGTCGTAACGTTCACTTTTTTCGTGCGAAACGATAATCACCCGATGGGTTTTCAATTTAGCGAGGCTCAACTCTTTCTCACTTTTTGTGGGCTCCAACCGCGAAGACATTTCGTAATACACGAAACTGCATGTACCATGCCAAGCATGACGCCGCGCCATAATGGACTGAACGGTCAAATTATTATCGCAGCTAGCAGATTATACTTGCAGAATATTTGTAACTGTAGATTCTATCGTTAACGAGAGAAATGGATTGCATTTTCCTATATAAGCTACTTCATCTTGATATGCCCCCTGTTATTAACAGATTATGAACGATCAATCATGATCTCGAAATCCTCGTTTCATTTTCTACCATTCAGTTTGACCCTGTATATTTATTACGTGTAATTTATACAGCAGACGAGTATCATCTTTAATTAGCAACTCATTTTTTTACTCCTTTTGATAAAAAATGAAAAATTTTGGTAATTTTATTAATTTTATTTATAGATTTTTAAATTAAATTTACTTTGGTTCGAAAGCGGATCATTTAAAATGTGGGACCTTCACGTATTGAACTATTACGTGCTTGTTATGGGTGGTCAGTTTCGATGATCTTAATTATACAAAATAAACGAAAACCGGTCCTGAGTCGTAAAGAATAATAATCGAAAGTTTACTGTAGCATTCGAGGGATATTCGTGTGAGTGAACTCAAACCGGAAACTGGCTTCGCTGAACTTCAAGCGCGACTTCCGGAAGTTAAATAAAATGAAAATAGAGATTGATCTGAACTTTTTTAATGGGACTTATATGGAGCACAAGAGTGTGTTGCGGATAATAAGGAATTCATGGACTTACGTTTGCAATAACTGTAATCTAATTTACGTAACGTTTTCTATCACATTCAATTTAGAGAATATAATCATAAATTTTATAAATAAAGATCAGAAATTAAAAATTACTTAATTCTTGATTTTCTAACTGCAACTAGGAGACTGAAACCACACTTTCTAATGCCTCTTAATTAATATTTCAGTTTTTAATGACCAAATCCTGCACAGGGTTCAGTAATATCAAGATATTTGCAGTAGAAAAAAAAGAAACGCATTTTTAATTATTAAATTGGTATTTAGCTAGAAGGACGCTATAATTTATTTCAAAAACCAGTTTCTTATTCAAGGTTTTGTAATTGATCCAATTTTCAGACCTAGCTAATATTTAAATGATTTTCCATCCCAGAAAAAATATTTTTTCTTCCATTTTAATCATTACCCTTAAATCGTAAATCAAACGATTTTATTAAAAGGTTTTTTCGCAACAAGTGAATTACGATAAAATAACTATATCTATCTTGAGCTAAGTAATTCAATACAATCAAGAGAATAAGTTTACTCAAGAGTTATAATAACGACACTGTCCGATAAACGGTCTTTTCCTGTTCAGCCGTTTGCAACAATTTTCACACCTCTTTTCCGATACAATTACACAAGGAAACAAGAGTTCATAAATTATTGATTTAAATGATATAATGAATTATATAATCATAAAATTTTATTATATCCCTATTATTGTCTATTTCCTGTATTAAAATTATAGTTAATAATATTGATTATTGACTTCGTGTATTGAAAGAGATATTTCACTTCGTGAAATATCTCTTTTGTAATGGCATATTTAAAATTCCTTAGACGTGCTAGAACTCTCAACCTAATAATTATACATTTCTCACTCTCACATATGCAGTTCACGCATTTCGTGCCTAACTCCTATAAAAAGGGTTTGTACTGATTAAGCGATAGTAGATACCAATTAAAAGAAATCCACTTGTTAAGATTCAGAAACAGTATACTGCCCGGCTTGAAATCGTATATTTACAGCTACTCATATATATGGTAGATATATATGTTTAGACATCGAGAGAAACTATGACGTGCTCATCATAATCTAGTATGTGAGGGAGTTACATGTCGACTTTGGCGTATTAACGCGTGCTATTTTCTAATTAGGTACACTAGTTTCGATTTCATACCACGAACCAGACCGACTTGCCTTATACTCACGTAACACGCGGCTATATTTTCAACACACTCTCGTTTATAAGCGAATATGAAATTTCAATACACTCTCAATTTGTTACACTTATGTACAATTATACGCATAAATATATAATACATATTCACATATATTTTGTATTTGCGAATAATTAGTACATATATACAAAAATGCATTTAAATGTACAGATATATATGAAGGTAAACATTATATACGGGTACATTTATGTTTGTCATAAATTTGCAATGTATATATGAGTGAGTATTGCCTGTACTGATTGTGTTAAACATACCGCGCGAATAAATAATCGCACATGGACTTATCATATTAGTGTTTCAATGCGCGCAGGGACTTTTGAAAGCGCAAAGAGCGTTTTCACCGGAGACGAACGACTGTAATATAAAATCGAAAGTAAGATTCATTTACGAAGAATTTTCTATTGACTTGTAATGAGAAAAGAAATGATGTAGGGCAGTGAGAGAAACGGTTTTGAATGAGAGATCATATAAGTTAAAGAAAAGATCAGATCTCAACAAATGCTGCAAGAATCTATAAAGCGATATTTCTTTAAACAACGACAATAAAACGTTTCGAAAATTATAACGTTAGTCAATTATCGCATGGAAAAACAATTTCACTAGTTTCATATTGGATGAAATTGTGTGAATGTGGAAGAAGTAATTGAAGTAAAAAGTAAGGAAAAATATCCTTATAGCTGTTGAGGAAACAATTTATAATAATTGCATTACGCTAGTATAGGGAAGAGAGAAGTCATTTACATAACCTGTGTTGTTAACATGCAGAGATTAAATAAATACTGCACTAGAGAGAGAAAAAAGAAAACAATTTCAGGAATGAGGAAGAAGCCGTTAAAGAATCAGAGTTCATTCAGTGATGACTTTTCCGGCGAAAGCACATATATACTATTCTCGGTCTCGCTTTTGCTCACGTTGATAGAAGTAGCTGTCTCTTTCTAGTCTCTTTCTGGATTTAATAGTTTTTCTCTTTTGATGATCGACACCTGCTGCTCAAGAATGTGGTTGGCATGTTAAGTGTAAAACCACCCAAATTACTACACTAAATAAGAGAAAATGTGATGGAAAACTACTTTGGATTTAACGATTAACGAAATTGCGCGGCTACTGTTTTTATTGTTTTGCTTGTTTTACATTCCTTTCTGGTTTTCATATAGATTTTTATGACTTGCAGGAAAAAAAATGAAATGAAAAGAATTTAATGTTTTCCAGTATTTTTTGTTGCTCTTTACAGTTTTTAATAAATAATCAAACAAAAAACTTTACGCTGTTTTTTTAGATCATTTCTGTTTGGCCACAGCTGCTGAGCAATTTTTGTACACCACAAAACCTGGACACCTGGTTGCCTTTACTAAGAGATACACTGCTTCCAGTTTTTCTTGCAATGTTTGACAAAATGTTTTGTCACTATGTGGCCAAGGTATATACGAAACAGGATCATGCATTGAAAATATCACACGGTACGTTTAAGTTATGATAAATACATGATAATATTAAGAATTATGTGATGCATATATTTTTTTTTCAATTTTATAAGAGAGAAATTTTATAGACGTTAAATCTTTATGGAAAAATATTCCATGGTTGTTGGAGAATATGATAATAGAAATCAGATTAAGGTGAATCGTAGATGTACTTTCACCACTGTGCTGCATTACAAAAAATTCATAACAGTGAAAAGAATAATGTTTGAGTATTGAGAGCATAATATATGACCCCTGAATATCGATTTTCATTTAGAACACTTATCCGCGCAATATTTTGAACTACCAAAATGCAAATCACAAAACGACAATGAACTCTTCAAAGCAGATAAATTACTTTAAAATCTATCTCTTTTTATTTACTTCCTTTTAGTTGTGCATCAACTGGAAATCCTTAGTGCCTAACATTGACAAAACCCTATTTCCTCTGGTTCATTGCCATTTATTTTTCACCGACAATAAATTACAAGATGGACTAACTTTTGTATATTATCATATATATTATTCAGTAGTTCTTAATATTAAAACATGTTTACCATCAGAAAACTACATTATGTCCTTTTATTTTATGTTCCATGAACCCCAACTTAGGCAGTATAGATGGTAAGTTCCGTCATTTTGAGCATGATGCTGAGTACAAATTGCAACTGAATCTAAATCATGGTCTGAAGTTCCCCCTCACAAACGGAAGTCTCTACGGGCGATTGCACAATCATCAGAACAGAGGTGTGCCACATTTTTTTACATTCCTCCGTCCAACTATGACTAGCATAATTTGATTTGATTTCAAAAAAAGAAAAGAAAAAGGCGTTAGACTTGAACGAATTCTCTTCTTCTTTTACAGCGAGAACTGGTACCATCACCATGGGGATCCAGCATTATCCAAGGTCACAATCTACAAACGAAGAGAATGCCTACGGATCTCTTCCTCCGGAAATGGCGTCCTTCACGAGTTCAACCTTCGAACCACGTGTTGATCCATCTACCAAAACATCCTTTGAGCAGAAGGTCAGGGAACACGAAAATTTTGAATTTGGAAAAAGAAGAAAGATCGGGAGTACTGATGTCTTCGGACAAAATCTAGAGAATCTGGTGCAACTCGATGATCCTTCCAAGAGGAAATTTACAAAAAGTCTGGATGAAATTAGGGAGGAAGTGCCCAGGAGAATTGATAGAAGTGTTCCTGGTTTGGAAAATTTAGTAGCAGGCTTGGAGAAAAATAGATCTGAGGAAATTCAGTTTCAGAGGAATGCTGTCAGGAGAAATCAAAGCTTTGATCAAGTGAGGTGTGTACAAGCTTCAATATTATATTATTTTTAGCTCTCTCACCATACTATCATTTAAACATCAATTTCAAAAATTCGAATTCCAGTTCAGTGCAGTTTGAAAATTTCAAAGCGAAATATTTCAACCTTGCTAGGTTCCCTCGCCCAGGAATGGATTCGAGGACATATGATGTAAAAAAGGACGTCATTAGAAGGGATCAATTGCAAGCTCTACATTCCAGGCAAAATACCCAGGATCATGATGCAGATTACGAATCCTCGGATGACGAAAGCTGTGACCTTGAAAGTGGAGATTTTGATACCATGAGCTCCTGCAGAAGTAGAGCCAGAAGTTGCTGTTCAGTAACCACAGTGGCTAATGATGACTTTGAATTCTTCCAGAGAAAAGGAACCAAGGTGACTTTCATTTTCACAATTTTTTTTCCTTTTATTTTAACTCACATTTATTTATTCGATTGACTAAATTGGTTTTCTTTTGAGAAGTAATTTAAACTCGTTTTCATTCTCTTTTAAAAGCTTTTTATTATTCACTCTTCTCGCTCGAATCATCATTTATGGATGAGAAAGCAAGCAAGTCTTCAAGATTCGACTTTCTAAACTTTTTTTGTAATTGTTTATTTCTGAAGAATATGAAGACATTTCTTTTGAAATATATTTAATTAAACATCAAATCTGCAATTCTGCAAACAGAATTATGAAACCATTTTTATTTCTAGGTTGAATTGCTGCCTCCAAAAAGAGGGAATGAGAGCAAAGGGAACATGCGGTCTTTCACCCCAAAAGTAATAGAAAAGGAAGCAAGTTTAGGAACTGATAGCAGCCTCATCAAGGACAGTATAGACACCAAACCAGTTATACAATTATATCATCTGAAGAAAAAAATTACAACAGGATACTCAATGAACGATATAGACAAGATTAGTGGAAATGCAGTAATGCCGAATCTTTCAATGGAAAGTCTACGCAGCATTCTCAAAAATACTGACGTCAGTTATCTTGACAATGGAGATATTTGCAAGCATGATATTGGTGGATCTGCACCAGATTTTAAAAAAATATTCGTCACAGAATTCATTTAAAATATTCAGTTAATTTTCTAGAAAATCACTTCAGGATCGTAATATTCCTTCAGTAAGAAGGATACTTTCCCTTGAAATTAAAAATTTTTTTAATTGATATATTTACTAAAATATATAGCGCTCTCTAATTTTCAATATTATTACAAAAAATTAGTACTAAACCCTTTTGAAGATGTAAATATTACTCATTAATTATTTTCAGGTTTGTAAAGTAATCTATGACTCGGTCCTGAATGTGAAATTCGATTTTTATGTCTTGAAGAGAATTTATCTTCAATTTAAATTGAGACGTAAAATACGGTTCTGATTATTAAAGTCGTTAGGCGTAACCAGAGCGCGTTACGTCTTGTTAATCACAAAGTTATGTATATATATTTTGTACATGTGTACCGCACTACTTAATATTCAGTAAATATACGATTATTCTATCTAATAGGAACGAACGGGACATAAATTGGGCCTTCTGAGAAAGAAAAGCTATAACGGATTTCTTATAACAAAAGATTTATGTAAAATTGTGTGAATTTATGAAGATACTTTCGAGCACGATGAAAGTTGATACTTTTAGATCATTTTATTTTAAGCTTTTGATTCTTATGAATGCAAAAAATTAAGTTAACGCTAATTTATATTTGTAAGATTAAAGTCACCTATCATTTAACGTGTCATCAAGTCAGCAAATATAAATAATCACTTTCGAAGATTTATCAAAGAAAGGAAGATAAAATATTGTTGATGTAAAATAATCATCATGAGTCTTCAAATTGCGAAGTTATATAGTCTTCTTAAAATTTTTAGTTCAGTCAGTACAAAGATAATTGAAGAAATTGGTAGGACTTTTGATTAACACAAATACTTCGTAATGTCTTGTATTATTCTATATACTCAAGTGTAAAAATGTAAATAAAAGTCGTATGTATGAAATTTAAATAAAATCTATCAAGTCTGTTTCTTATACGTTCTGTAGTTTAGTTTAGTCCAATTTTCCTTGTAAATAACAGTGTAATTTTCCATAATTATCAGAAATCCTGTTAGAAAGATTATACAAATATCGAAATTTTTTATATTTAGGGGGTTGAAATAGTTGTCCATTATATAAATATTTTAGGTAAGAAGAATTCATCTTTTTCTCGGAAAATTGCACTTTTCACACTTTTCAAAATTACGCGACTGATCTGGCGCCAATACCTAGTTCATTCCTTCACCACCAGATGTAGAGTCATGCATTCAATTTTTATTTTACCATTTATCAGCGTTCTGTTTATTTCTTAGTCTTCCATTAGTGATATACTACTGTCGTTATCCATCCATATATACAACATATACAAACAATGTTGGCAAAAGCTTTGAATTGAGAGAAACGAGAGAAAGATCCATTTCCGTGTTTCGTTGATAAAAATGACAGCACATACCGCATGTGTGCCAAGCACGAGCGGAACCTGAGCCAAAACTTGACTTGTTGGTGAAGAAACTAAGAAAGGGGAAGTAGGAATTTTTGGATCTTTCGAAAGCTGTTTTAGCAGTTACCTGGCGTCAGAGAAGAAATGAATAATGAAGGTGAGGAACGAGTTTTGGATGCAAAACAGTGGAAATTGGAAGCCCAGTCTGTCATTGATGACGTGAAAAACCACGTGCGCAGTTTGGTCGTCTCCGAGAAACTCCAAAGTACAAATCGTTGTATTTATTTGAACCTAACGACCCTTGAAGGCCTGAAATTCTGTATACAACTTTCTGGAACCGGGTTCACCATAATTGGCAAACAGCATGATGATACCTCGAACAAAGGGGAGAAATATTTCGAAACTCCCTACAGTTTGCTTGATTCTGTTAGTCCAGAGTACAGAAATTCCTTTGCACATTCTTTACTTGACAAGCTAAATCGACTGAGTGAAAGTCAACAGCAAGAACTTTGACCTTTTTGATCAGACTTAAAATGATATTGGCTTTACTTAATTGGACTCGTTATTTTGTATGAATCATGTACCTGCGTGGAAAAAGAATATTCTTCTTATATATTTATTATGTAATTAACTATTGCATTTGACATCTAATAAAATTGTATTCCCTTAAAAGTTTTATAATTTCCTAATTCTATTATTAATGTTATATACTATTTTAATTTTTCTATTTCGAATTTGTTTATTGAGATTATCATTAATACTATCATTTCACCTACTTTCCTTTCTTTTTTTACATCCCAAATTTACTTAGGATTTATAGCTTGACAGTTTTCAATATCAATATATTTATGACACCGTAAATCGTAAAATTATGAGGATTTACAAGAGAGGGCCCATAATTATAAAATACAGCCCTGTATTTACAAGCACTCGATCGTTTTCGACAATAGCCGAAAATAGCCGAAGTTCCTCGTATACTCTAGTTGACTCGAGTCTCGACTGGTCTCGACAAGCAGAAGCAGAAGCACTAGTAGAAGTAACCCTAAACTCCCCAGGAGTTGGACATCCCCAGAACTCGTTCGACGAATATCGTGGTCAGGGTGACACCTCAATACTCCAGTTTTCTCAGTTTCTGTCAGTTTCATCCTTCTTAACCTGTCTAACCATCTTTTACTCAATCAAACGCTTTTCCCTTCTCAAAAGTCCTAACCCACTCTCGGCAACTCGCATCTGAAAACTGGTGTCTACTTCGAACCTCGAACTGAAAACATCTACAATCAACTACAAAATATTCGATGATATTCGACAACGGCGGGACGGCGCTTTGCACGAATTCTCCCAAATATCTAAAATGAGTATATGTGAAACTAATTATGGATATTAGCTGATTACTGACTAGTGCTGACCAACTAATGATGAAAAAATGACAACGACACGCCCGCGAAACGAAAGGCGACGGCGATGATCTTCTGAGTTCTCTGCTTGGAAATACGAGTGACACTTGACAGGACTCATTCCTCTTATTCTTCGCGTGAACTACTCACTTTTCAAGGAATTTAAATCATTTAATTCACTCTCGGAACTTTGATTTTAATGTAACAATCAATGCAAGATTAGATTACTCATAGTGCAAGTGGAGTGATATTAAATGTAAATATATAATTGATGATTGTAACAAGAATCGAGTGCGACGGATAATCCTAATCAAAATTGTGTATGAGTGATACATCGTCCGGTGTCTTTTTGAATGTGTCAGAGTGAGAGAGGCCGTTGTCTACGACGACGACGACGAAGTCGAGAGCGACCTGGAATCCTCCCGAGGAAGAAGACAACGATTTTGAAAAACAGCACCATCGCCAGGAACACGCCTCAGACTTTGACAGGTCAGTGACTTGCAGAGTTTTGCCTGTCTTTTTTCATTCCTTTCTTTTTCCTCTTGCATTCTCTTTTCAGTCTGGGGTCAGGGTTAGTTGTTAGTTGCGAATTGCGATCTACCATGAGGGGAAAGTACAAAAGGACTATACACATATCCGCATTTCTCTCGATTTTATATTCTTTCTGTGTCGAATTGTGGAGTGGAAATTAGCAATAAATGTAGCAACCTATAGTCAAATTTCCTAGTCTGAGTGAATACTCGAGTATCTATTTGATTTCATGTGAATCACGTGATATATAGAAAATTTAAATCCATTTTGTTGTCATAATACTTTGAAATGGTCTTGATAGAGGAGAATTAGCATTTTGAGAACCTAAGCTAATTGTTGTGATTATTTACTTATTTCTTATAATCACACCGTTTTGACTAAGTGTTTCAATTCGGACCCGAAATTGTAAATGAATGTTTTGAGAGACACTTGGTAATTTAACCAAAATAGAAACAGTTTAATGTAAAAATCTGAAGACAATTTAAAAACTTCACATTTATTTTTTAAATTCTTTTTTTTTTCAGATTCTTGGCAAAATATTGAATTCACTTCTGTTATTATGTTTTTCCATAATGAATCAAGATGCAGAAGTCAATACATAAAATCATCTGCCTTCAACAAGACTACAAGCCCTTTTGAAAAGGAAAGAAAGTTCGAAGGTTCTTTATTCTAAAACTTTCAAAATTTCCAGTTTAACGATACCTAAACCTGATTACCTGACGTCTAAAATTTGTCACTAAATCCACAAGTCGTTTAAAAGTCATTAAACGTGAAGCCATTTTCCTTATTCTAATTGTTTGATATTCACATATTTGTTTTATGTTTTATGGATGTAATAAAAGTTAAAATTAGACTGATACGTAATTATTGTGAGACTTGATAAAGAAATTATTTATCTACAGAGATCATTAACGTTCTTTTTACTTTTAATCACTGATGATTAATACACTGAGAATAAAATACAGAAAAACTATCCTTTTTTACTCTTTTTCCCAAAAAAAGTTGACTAAATTTATTGCAAGTTATTTATCAAACATGTTTTTGGTTTAGACCTTTAGAGCTTATAATTGATTACAAGTGAAAAAATACTGTTACGACTTTTAATAAGAATTTAGAATATTCGAAAGTTTATCCTAATATCTAATTAGAAGAGAAAGCCTCCGATCAATAGAGACAAACAATTTTAATAAATTTTCCACATGAAAGTTTGCCTTATATACGATCAATTTGTTTTAATTTGAAAATAAATATTTTTGAAATACATTTTTGAACTATGTATAAGAAATTGTTGTCTCTCTCCCTTACTTGCTTTCTATTGGAAAGAATTTGAATTGATTTCGAGATTGATATCCACCACACACTAAATTATTGAATGAAATGTGGACAAGGATAAGTTTTTTCCAATGTCATAAAAATTTCTCAACAACAAAAAAATCTTATCTTCTGGTACTTTTTACGAAATCAATTGATTCACAAGTGCGCGAGTCGATAAGATAATAAAACACGTTTGTAGGATTTAGACTTTGCTTTAGACTCGATTCGTACCTTCAACTTATTCAAGAAAAAGTAGTTTAAAAGCATTTAAAAGCGTTCATTCTCTATTCTACAATCGTTCCAGAAATAAATTCTCGCTTCGTCTTCGTACCTCAATAGTGACCAGTGGCGTGAGTTATCAGCCGGGCTAATTAGAACCACACTCTCCACGTGTGAATTATACTGAGAAGGAAATATTAAAAGACGTTAACATTTTCTATCGAGATTTGACTGTACTTCCTATATCATATTTTCTATATTATTAAAAAAGATCTTTAATTTGAGAAAAGATTGGAACTGAGAATTACAGCTTGATGAATGCCATAGGATTGAGATGATGATATATTTCCCACATATTTTTTTCAAAAATAAGTTTGCAAATATTATTACTTCTTAAGTTTTCTGATAGGTAGATAGGTATACATGAAACATATCTAACTATAAATAAACTAATTTTTTTTCAAGGTCCAGTAGAAACCTGAGAGCAATTGCAAAGTTATCATCCGAGATCAGCTCGAGAAAAAAAGGAATGGCTAGCTTGATGGTGAGTTCGTCAAGCAAAAACAGCTCACGAAGTGCTTCACCTAATAGAGGAAACGCTCCTGGATCTCAAAACCAACAACAACAATCTCCAGCCATCGTGGATCACACACCAAAATCACGGAATGCTGTGGTGTGAGTTTATCTCATTTTTTTTTCTGGGTTTTATTCGCGACTAAGTTCCCTAGCCTACTATATGGTAAAATTGATGACTAAAGCACTCTGTTCCAGCAAGAATAATACACAATTCATTATAGAAATCTTGACGATTCTTCTTGCTGAAATGGCACTTTGCTCTTATCATCCTCTCAATATAATAAACAAAGGAGTTTCGTAAAAATGTGGTAATTACGGCTTGAAAGAAAGCATTGTGCTTCGAAACGTTATCTTTTGTAGTTAGTATTCATAGAGTGGACACTATATATATTCTGAATCTTATCCTTCCGTTGTGCAGTAGAAGGTTATGAAATAACTCTTTGTAGACTATGTTAATCCAAGCATCGCGATGTGACCCTCCTTTGTCAAAGGATATAGATAGCATAGACCAAGTGATGCTTGAATGATGCACTGCGTCTCCTGCGATTAGCGATTTATGAACACAATTATTGAAAAAGTATCAAGTAGTAGTACTACTACGGCAATTATCACGTTGAAGCCCCTCGTTTCTATATTTAATTTTCTACTTAGCACAATTTTTAACCCAAGCTATTTAACTCTCAAATTCCAATAAAAAAGTGACCTTGACATTCATTTCGTATTTATTGCTCAAATATTTTTAGATATTCTATATTTCTTTAGAGAGAGAAAGAAAAAAGCTAAGTAGCTTACTATTTCTAGAATTCTATTTTTAGTTCGAATTCTTTAGATTTTTAGAATACTGATATTGCAGATTGTGAATTTAAAGTGAATTGGCTAAGATTTCTGAAGCCTTCGAATGAAAAGTGAAAGAATTTATAGAAATTCCAATCTAATATGTGGACATTATAGTCTAGATTCCTTGTAATGAATCAATATAAATCTGTCATTCTTAATTTTCTAAAGTCAATGAGAGTTTGACTTGTAGTTATTTGCATATCAATACAAAGTGAACTTTGTGTTTCAGTCATCAGGCAGGAGAAGGTAGCACGGGGAGTGGTAGCAGTTGTGGCGGAGGGGGTGGTACCGGTATGAAGAGCAATAGTCGACAGAGATCACCAGGTGCCGTAGTACGAACCGGCGAAACCATGGAGGACTCAAACGCCAGCACAGTCACTGCCGAACCTGAAGAGATTGTGTCAAATGTTCACCCACCGACTGACGAGGAGGGAGTACGTTCCAAAAACTATTGAATCAAATCAGTACATATTCTTTGAACCGTTCACTTTTCTGATTCAGTCATTCACTTTCTCCGATTGCACTCATAACTTTTAATTGGAGCAATCGAAAAATCTTCAATCTAAATTTTTCCATCGAATTGCATAACGTTTTATTCAAAGACGGCAACACATTATGCATTCTGTTGTGCATGCGGCAAGTGTCCCATGAATTTGCAAGATCATCTACTATAATCGTGAAATCGAGGTCATGGGTTAAAGAATGAAGAGTTCATTTGCATAATGCTTCAAATGACTCAGATTGATATCGTGAAAGGAGTTCTTTAGAGGAAAGGAGTTTAAGTCGAGGTTTTAAGGACGAAGGTTTAGACCAATTCTGTTTAAAAAGAAACAAATTGGAAGACTTGCAAATTCAGGACTAGGCAATTTTTATAGGATTAAAAATTTAAATAATACATTCTCTCTGATGAGAATGTAAAAACTCATAAAAAAACGAAAGGAGATTTAAAGATGATTGCTTTTTTTGAGAATTGGTTACTTGTCAGTATTTCTCTGAAGTTGCGAAATAGTACATTTAGCATTACATTTACATTTAACATGATTGGAATTTGATAGATTACGCATAGTCATGTAATTATTTCTGTCATAGGAGTCACACCACCACATGCAATCGTTTCTATCAAATGGCTCGACAGAATTGATAAATGATGACGTTGATTCAAGTGCCACGCGAGTTCGTCAAGCTATTGAACATATTCAAAGCAAAATTGCCAGAACAAGAGAACTGATTCGGATAGAGCAAACTACACGAGACGGTAAGATACTCTCTACTTTTGAAAACCCCAACATCTTTTAAAATTCTACGAGAATTGTAAACTCAATACTTATCGAAAGGTATAGATAACAAAAAACTGATCCCATTGATTCACTAAATGAAATCATCCGATGAGATCATTTGTTTTGGTTAAGATTCTATACGTGCTTTGCGAGACTTATTGTTTATACTTAATTATCATTTAGATCGAGAATGAAACTGAAACGTAATCTGCATAAAAATAAGACTCGTAAAAAGACGAGTGACGAAAAAAACTTACATAGTTCAGAGATTAACTATTTTTTATTAAGAAGCTTTTAAATAAGATTTAATATTTATAAATTTTTTTCAGAAAATGTAAATGAATATCTAAAGCTCGCTGCAAGTGCAGACAAGCAGCAGCTGACAAGAATCAAGACTGTTTTTGAAAAAAAGAATCAGAAATCTGCGCATAGCATTTCACAACTACAGAAAAAACTGGATAGTTACACAAAGAAATTAAAAAATTATGAGATAAACGGGGCCCCTGCGAGTCATCGACAACCCAGAGAAGTTCTTCGAGACATGGGGCAAGGATTGAAGTATGTATTTGCACATTATTAAATATGTTTAAAATGTATTTCTCTTTCTAATTATTTAATTCTCTTCCAGAAATGTGGGAGGAAACATTAGGGACGGAATTACTGGTTTCTCAGGGTAAGTTTTTCTATTTTCAGAGACTTTATTTAGACAAACTTCATATTAACTACCAATCATTTTTGTTACTTTTTACATTCTCATCAGAGAATGTATTATATTTGTGTATAATTTGACCCCCCCCCATTTTTTGTTAAATCTTCACGTTTTGTGACCCCCTGAACGAGAAAAACATGGTTTTATCAATAATTTTTATTACTTCCCCCGTTTAATTTTACTTTTTCTATATTTGTAGAACTTTAACTAACTTGACACTTTTCAATTTAAAGTTTATGAGTGTTGGATTCAAGCCATATTTCTATTTCAAAAAGGAATACTGCTATATAATGAAAAGAAAATAATTCTAACGTTTATTGAATGAAATAAGATGATGAAACATTAATAAAAGAATATAAATGAAATAAAATTCCACTTGCAAATAAAGTTACCACAAAACTAATTAGATATAGTAATTATATTAATTTGCGTTTCAGGAGTGTGATGTCAAAGCCTCGAGAGTTTGCACATCTTATCAAGAATAAATTTGGCAGTGCTGACAATATAAATACTCTATCACGTGAGTACCACACTTAAAATTTTAACGGAAATGAAATACATTTTAATGACTACTGGGAATATTTTTAACATGTAAAGGAATGGATTTAAATTTAACATCTAGCTTTATCTTTAATAATTATAGAATGCTTCAGTAAAAGTAAGAAGCTTCATAGAAAAAAAGAATGGGTTTGGAACTAAAAGTTGAATATTGCAATATGAAATTTGATTTAATACGTAGGTTGATATGCTCTTGAATTTTTCGCTGCCATGACAGTTGAAAGTAGTAAGTAATAACTAATAAAATGCTATTGTAGGTGCTTCGATGTTTTGTGTCACTTGCGATCAATTTTATTGGTGTATGTTTTTCTCGCTCGGAACTTTGCTCTCACTGCGATCACTTCTAACGTGATATTCAAAGGAACAGGAATTCCACTTGCTTCTTTTCACGCTTTTCGCTTTTGCACCTTTGGGAATTGGACTCAACGACTCTCAAAGGACAGCACTTTCTTCACTTCTCTGAATCTATTGTACCTTCGCTTTTCGTGAATGTTTTCTAACTTCTCTCTCAATATCTTAATCTCTTGTTATCCAATACTAAAGAAAATGTTGGCTTAAAGATTCCAAATCGTCTGGAGGGATGTTCTATTTCTTCTCTATTGAGCAAACCAAGCTCTTAAAACTTTCCGAACGAGGATCCTGCATCGCTAGGTTCTATTTTTATCTCGAAAATTATTCTTCAAATTTAAAAACAACGCGAATATATTTTTTTACTATAAAATATTCTAGTTTCGTAATTAAACCCTGTGTTTCGTTCCAGAAATTGTAATAAATGCTTTTGAAACTTTTTAAAAGTCTAATTAGTAGATTAAAATTTTCTGTTCTATTTATATGTCTGCTTGACTGTTTTAATAAACTACAAATTCTAGTTTTCTGCAAAAAAAAAAAATAAATAAAGAATGTAAGAAGTACGTGGATTTAAAAATTATTTTTACTTTTTAGTGATACGATTTCAAAATTATTAGAACTTATTCTCTTGGTTTTGAACATTTGAATTGTAGATGTGGATTTTAAAATAAAAAATTGTAAACTTTGCACATTGATCCTAGATTTTAAAGTTTAATAAATTGATAAAAATTCAAGAACGAAGCGCGCGGTGCTTAACTAGTTTAATTTTTGAAGCCTAGCTCTGGGTATTGGATAACGTCTAACTGGCGACCTCTGTGTCCCCACAGATGGCTCGACATTTTATGTAAACGATACACCACGTGCAGGTAATGGTGATAATGCTAGCGTCGAAGAGGAAAAGACTCATCACGGTTCAGCTACACTTCCTGGAGGATGTAGCCTAGGATCAACACACAGTGCAGCAGCTATAAAGTTCCCTTCAGAAGAGGGATCTGAGTGTTCGAGCGTAACGAGCGAAAGTGGACCTGGAAGCAGAGGACAAACACACACTTGTCACGGACACAGGGACACCTTCAGTCTTAAATCAATTTTTTCCGAACTTCAGGAACACAGAGAGAATTTTGATCGAATGAGGGAAAAACTTGAGGGTGTCAAGGTTCGTAGAAGAATGAGAATGAATTCTGAATATTGAAATTGAGAAAATTATGATAAGAGATACAACTTTGGCAATAATCAATAAACTTTTTAATCCTTATTTTCAGACTCTTCAACAAGAAGTCACTTATCTTTCGCATGCGCTACAAGAAGAACGTTTTCGTTGCGAAAGACTTGAAGAACAGATAAACGACTTGACTGAACTTCATCAAAACGAGGTGGAAAATCTAAAACAGACGATCACTGACATGGAGGAAAAGGTTCAGTACCAGAGTGAAGATCGTTTGAGGGATATCCACGAAATGTTGGAGAGTTGTCAGACCAAAATTTGGAAAATGGAACATCAGCAACAACAACACCAGCAGTATGTAACACTCGAGGGTTTGGATAACAGTAATGCGAGGGCATTAGTTGTTAAACTAATCAATGTAGTCCTCACAGTCTTGCAAGTTATTCTTCTTCTTGTGGCCACAGGTGCTGGTATCATGATGCCTTTCCTTAGAACGAGGTATTCATTTCTTCCTATATCACTTTCAAAATCTTTACAATACGATAAAAATGAGCATTTTTATAAGAAAATCAATTTTTCCAGACGCCTAAACCCACCTTTCAAAATCAGAGAACTACTATCTATCATCTATCATCTATCATCTTTAATAATAAAAATTAAAATACGTTTTAGGAAATTATTCACGATTCATTCATATCATCAGACGCATGATCTTACTCATTGACATCTTTTGATTTCTCACTCTCATTCTTTTCGTTTGTTTTTTCCACGTTTGTTTCAGCTGTACTAAGCCTCATTGTTTCATGTGCAGGGTGCGCATACTCACAACGACATTTGTCGTGCTGGGCATTGTGTTCGTGCTCAAGCAGTGGCCTGAGGTGCACGATGTAGGAAGTCACCTTATGCGACACTTAAAGCAGACTCTCGCCGTCAAGTAGCATTGTAAGTTATTTTCTTTGCAGATTATTTTACTTGATTATTTGATTCCTATGCCATGTAACCGCTTAACCTTAATATTTTTTTATTCTTCAGGGTGGAACGTCAAAAGCTAACTACTCCGCTCCTGGAAAAGAGACGAACGATCTCGGTTTCAACCTACAGATCGTCAAAAAAGCAATAAGGAAAATAAGTGCAGTATTCCTTTCCGACACGTGAATGCTCCACTCTCCCTTTCAGTGACCGTCATCGCTTGATTGAGAGGTGCCCAATATTACTACCCTCAAAGAATCTCGTTAATCTTCTCTACGAAGAAAAACTCGACGAGATAGCATACACGGAAAGAAATAAACGCAAATGACCGTATCGGTTGCGTCATTAGCTGTAACTCTTTGTTACTTTTTTGTTATTTTATTCTTGTCTACGCTGGTTATTGAAAAGTGATTCTAGGCTCCAAGCAAAAATTGTAAAGAGCGAAGTAAGCGACTATAATGTTCGCTTCAGAAAAAGAAAAAGGGACAAAACAAAGTAGTTTCATTGTTAAATTGCGTCCAACATGATCCTCTTTTTTTTTTTGTATGGCTGAATATAGAATCAGTAGTCTGTGATTCATGTGAGATGGATTAAGATGAATTGCTTATCGAGTGTAATTTGAGGAAGTTAGAAATGTAAGCAACGAGTGATAAAAAGTACCTCGACTCCAATAAGCGAGAACACATTATGCGTGTCTGTGGCTGGTAATAATAGTCCAAATATTATGCAATAAATTCAAGATAACTTTAAAATAAATTCAAAGTGAATTTACAATGAATCTACAGTAAGAAAGCACTTGCCTATTGTAGCTGCCTCATCGCACGTAAAATCATGCAAAATAGTGTCATTTAGTATTCGGTGTTATCTATAAACGCAGAAAGTGTAAATAGTGTCGAATAAATGTCATAACCGTCGTCCATTGTCGTAAGGATAGAATAATAGATTCTAGAAGCATCGCTGAGTGGCACTATTTCATCGTCAAGTCACTCTGAGTTTTTGTCATTTTATTGAACATGTACTTCATTAACAAACGCGGACCAAAAATACAACCTTCCGACAAATCAAATACTTGTAAAAATTTCCTTTTTGCAATAATTGACCACCACAGACACAAAAATGTATCCAAATACTGCGAATGGATAGGAAAAAATAGCCCATGACAGATAATCGCTATGAGAGAAAGACTGATGGACTAACCGGTTACAAGTCAATCTTTGTTCGACTCTTTGTAACGCGCTCGAGGCAATTTTTGCACAACGATGTATCGGTTATTCAAATATTACGGGCAAAGGTTAATAGAAAATTCTCAATAATAACGGCTAATAGCTGTTGTCTTGAAGTAGATGTTGGCTACAAACATTCCTTTTTAATTTTAGATCATGAGGCTCTTATTCGAGGGGTACACAATTTCGAATTTTTGTGCACAATTAAAAATAATTACAAATTATTGCACATTAATGGTTGCAAGTGAATATAAATAACTTGGAATTTTTAAAAATTGAAAATGTTTAACTTATAAATTTTTATTTGAGGGGGTTCGACATTAAACGATTAAAAGCACTTTCAAATCAAAAACGTTCTTAATCTAACAATTTGGAATCGTTACCATTTAGACAATTTTAAATTTTGGTTACTTAAAAAGTTGTATGGAAATGTCAAAAATTTCGAATTGGGTTTAAAAATTCAGAAATGAATTTCCAATTAGAATCATCTTCAGTTAAGCAATATAATAAAATTTTAAGGTATGGTTCAAAAGTCTGACTACATGTACCCTTCGCTATTATTCCAATATATTATTAATAATATATTAATTATATAATTAATAAATATTAATAATTGTTCATAATTCTATTAGATAAATTTTAATTGCTTTACTTTATCAAAATTTAAAGTTTAAAAAAGGCTAAATTTAAAAGCTTTTAAATAAAAAATTTTAGACTAGAAAAAATGTTGAAAACCTCAGAACGTATAAAATACGTTAACTCTATCTACAATATAAATTTAAATAAACGCATTAAAGCACTCATTCCATTCTTTCTAATGTGCTAGCAAAAATTTTATAGTATTTCTTTTTCTCACGGTTGAGTCGTGAATTAAATATTTTGTGCACCCCTCTGTAGTAAAAAATTGCAGTAA
The DNA here is from genome assembly GCA_904066015.1 of Synergus gifuensis. Taxonomy (NCBI): domain Eukaryota; kingdom Metazoa; phylum Arthropoda; class Insecta; order Hymenoptera; family Cynipidae; genus Synergus; species Synergus gifuensis. Next base: position 3,118,189 of record CAJFCO010000046.1, on the reverse strand, counting down.
TTGGGCATTATCGAAAAAGTACATGATAATGTTTTGTAAAAATAAAAAGTATTGATTTCTTGTAAGTAGTATTTAAAACGTAGCTTCGTAGAAAAGTAACGTTAAGAAAATTGATCCAAATAACATGATCATAGACGGTGGTTATAACTTAAAACGTCGAGACTCTCACATTGGACTCGAATAATTAAAACAATCACCTACTTTATTAATTTTATTTCCCGAGTTTGGTTCTAAGATAAAAAAGCCAAATTTATGTGTTCCTAATAATTTTGTATGCTCTCTTTTGGATCGCAGCTATTACAGCTGCGATTTTTTATGCAGACTTAACATCAAGAATCATTTTCGGGATCAAAGTCAATCGTAGACGAATTTTTGAGTGTATTTGCCAAATATTTATAATTTTCTATCCAGCGTTGTACACAAAATCGAGTGGGTGTTTCTCAGCGAAATGCACGTAGGATAAAACGGGAAATTTCTGCTTAATTTGAATACTTCATATTTTAATGGTCAATTCAATCGAAATCACTACTAAATTCGTACTGTCTTAAGTGCAATCAGTGGAATATTGTATTTCACTGATTTAAATTTTATGAGTAGATTGCTCGCGTAGAATGTAGAATAAACTGTAAATTTTGCCCCAATTGACGACAAGTGTATTTCACTTCGAAAACAACGCTTGATAATTACTATCACAGGTTATTTTTAATTTTTAAATAAATAATTTATTGAAAACTGTAATATTTTAAATTTTATAAGTAAAAATTGTGCTTTTAGAAAATTTAAAGATCATTATTCTCGTCTATCGATGTTGGCTAGACGTTTACTTTTATACACAAAACTTTCAGGCTACATTTTAATGGCAATGTATGTATATTGACGAATTTTCTACGTATTATGAAACTTTTATATATATTTTTATGCCTTCTAGTTTTACCATTTTATACAGTCGCTTGACGTTTATGTACGAAAATATAGCTATATTAAAAATAATAACAATGTCTCAATTTTAGAAAAGCGTTTCTTAGATGTAAAAAGAAAATAATACTATGAAAAAGTAGAAAGACAATGTAGAAAGTAAAAGAATATGTAAAGAAGTAATTCTACGATTAGGAAAATTAGTCGTGCTTTTTGAAACGGAAGTTAATTCTAGATCTTTAATTCATTTTCGTCTTTGGTAAAGTCTGTGTTGATGTGCCTAAAATGAAGAAATCGTAGGTTGAAGTAGTAAAAGAGAGAATAAAAAAAATAATCGCTCTGATTGTGATCACCATCGCTTTGCGCAAATTATGCTCAATCAGAGAAAACTTGTCGTCAATAGTTGGGCTTCACAGTAGTGAGGAACGCAAAATGTACTGTACCGAAGCTTAAAAGCTTATGTCACTACGTAGTTGTTAATAGCCAAAGTTGTGTCAGTATGTGTGTTACTTTGAATAGAATTGACACGATTACATACTTGTCTCAATGAAAGTGTATCACTCCTCACGTTATTACAAATGCCAGCGAAAAACTCGTAGCCGAGAATTAATTTTGAAGCTCATACCACCCACGATTACTATATTACATATTGTCACAAATAAAGCAGATTTTTAATAAAAGGTTATTTGATTCTTATTATTTTACAATCCCCTACGTTATATGCATTACTATATTTTGATTTCCTGTTATTGATATCAGACCAAAGAACAAATTTGACAAAAGTAGAATTGATTCACAAAAAACCAGATTGTGATTTCTAATTTTAATTTGGTAATTCAATTCAAAACTGATTAAATAATTTCAAATTACAAGGTTGGTTACTTTCTTATTTTTTGTCGCATTATTAACAAAAGCTCACACCACAAAAAATTACTATAATATATATTGTTAAAATTAAATTAAATTTTTTAAATAAAAGGTTAGATTAAGGTTTTACTGATTAGATTTGGGTTAATACTGGGTCAAAGTTATTATATCCCGTTTTGACCCACAATCCCTTATTATATATCACTAGTTTCTGATTTTCCGGATTTAACAAAAAATGAAGGTTGTGAAAAAAAGAAAAAAAAACAGATCTTAATTTCTAATTTTAAATTTAGCTATTCAATCAACAACTGATTATATATGTATATGGCACGAATCTAAAAATTTCGAATCTCAAACTGTTTAGTTTTTTATTTCATTTATCGCGTTAACGAAAAAAAAAATGAAGCATATATCACCCTCGATTATTATATTACACATTTTCATAAATAAAACAATTTTTAATAAAAAGTTAAATACCTGATTCTTAAGATTTTACTCATTAGATTTGGGTCAATACTGGGTCAAAGTTATAATATCCCGTCTTGACCCACAATCCCCTATTTTATATCACTAGTTTTTTACTTTATATGTAGCTTAATACATGACTAAAAATAGAACCAGTCAAAAAAGAAAACAGATTGAGATTTCTAATTTTAGTTTGGTAATTCAATTCAAAGCTGATTATGTACTATATAGCACGAATGTTAAAATTTCAAATCACAATTTGGTTACTTCTTTATTTCATTTTTCGCGTTAATAAAAAAAAAAGTTGAAAACATAAATTCTGTTTGTCTGATGCACAATATTTCAGTTCTAAATTATGTGACTACTGTCTCATTATTTGTACCCAATAGATAATTTGCTGTGTTTAAATACATTTTAATAAAAGGTGAGTTCGATCAGGATTTGTAATTTACGTTAACAGAAAGTTTATCAGAATTAAAACCAAATTCCAGCTTATTATAGAGACCGATAAGAACTGTAAATAAGTCAACGATAGAGACTTGATCGCTGATCAAGTACACTTGATCGATCAAAAAACCTAGATGTACAAATCTAACGTAAATCCTTAAAGTCTTTCTCGTGTTTCTATTCATCATAGTTAACTTTTTTATATATGAGTATGATACATATTAACTTCATTGTGAATAAAAAATGTACTTACATTCGCGGCTCTCTCACGTCGTAGCGATGGCCTCTTATCCTTCAGACCTGAGAAATTAAAAAATATTTATAAATTGACATGAAATTGCATAAATTCAGTAAAAACACCAAAATTTAATAGAAATTTCAAAATAAAATGAATTATATTTTACCAGCTTCGAGGTATGTGAATTGCCTGATCGCTTTCCTAGCGTTCACCAAGTCTCCGATAATCCCAAATGGTAAAGGTTCACAATTCACAATTATCACAATTATCACAATTCACATTACATCACAATTCACATCACATCACTTTACATCACATCATTTTATTCGAGTTTCGTATTCATTTTAAAAATATTTAAATTTACCAGCAATTTATCGAATAATATTGTAAATCAAACTATTTATTTAATTCCTTACTATTAAAAACGAACATCGTACCTAAAAAATTTCTTTTGGGATATATAGTTAATTAATAATATTGTATTTATATATCAATTTAAGTTTAACAAAATGAATCAATGTAATAGTTGAACAGAATTATTATTAGGTAAGTTGTCAAAAATTTAATGAAATCCTTTTCTAAAAAAGACGCGCATTTCAGACAACTTCCCATTGCGTTTCTAATTATCCGTTTACCTTTTAGCATGCGTAGTGCGCTAACCTTATTGGTCAATTAATTTGGCAGGTATTTGAATTGTGATTTCAGTGTCTAAAGACAAAACACGCGCGCTCAAGCGCGCGCCTAATCTCGTACGGGGGAAAAATAGATGTTAGTTTGTGTTTGTAAGAGTATTTGGTATGTTAGTGGTTAGTGCTTTTAATATAACAAATTACTTTTGACAAATTAAAAATTATAAAATAAAAGGTGAAATTTTCTTAAAGACGCGAAATTCCCTGACCAAGAAACATTTTCTGGGAATCATAAAACGTTATTGAAATTACAAAAATATAAATATATAGAAACAAGCTTTAAATCTTCTTTCGATTATACGGGGGAAAAGTAGGAGATGTTAGTTTGTGTTTGTAAGAGTATTTGGTATGTTAATAGTTAGTGCTTTTAATACATATAACAATTTAATACTGACAAATTCAAAATTATAAAATAAAAGGTGAAATTTTCTTAAAGACGCGAAATTCCCTGACAAAGAAACATTTTCTGGGAATCATAAAACGTTATTGAAATTACAAAAATATAAATATATAGAAACAAGCTTTAAATCTTCTTTCGATTATACGGGGGAAAAGTAGGAGATGTTAGTTTGTGTTTGTAAGAGTATTTGGTATGTTAATGGTTACTGCTTTTAATATAACAATTTACTACTGACAAATTCAAAATTATAAAATAAAAGGTGAAATTTTCTTAAAGACGTGAATTTAAATTGTCATTTCGGTTTCTGTAGACGAAACACACGCGCTCAAGCGCGCGCCTAATCTCATGAAAAATAAAATTGGACGGACAAAAGAAAAATCATTGTTACTAACAATCGTGTCAAAAAAAATGCTTTTAACACAAAAAATCGTCAATAAATGGATATACAAACAGCTCTAATATCTTGATTTGTACATGAAATTGTGCTTTTAATTTTAAATACTATATATGAGCAAAACTCCAAAAGCATTCTAAATACATACGAGTAAAATTGCAAAAATTTTTCTAACCTAACCTATCTTTTTGCCAGCTGCAAATTTTATTTTCTACGTTTTTAACTAATCAAATTCGTATTTCCTCTCACTAAATTTGACATTTTGAAGTTTAAAACGATGTTCTCTTTTAATATTAAGAATAATCCTTTCCGAGAAATAAGCAGCATTATCTTTCTTGACCGAAAACGTGCTCGACAAGATGCGCTTGGATAATTCTGAAATCTTTATCTTAAAAGAGACACAACAAAACATCATGTACAATCAATTTACAATAGTCGAATTTATCTTTTGTTACCAAAATTTTGTATGATTCTGAAACGCCACAACACGTTTTGAAAACAAAGAACCGGCACTACGGCGGGCAATCTTAAAGAGCACAATAATCGCGAATTTTCGAATGTTTTCTACCGAAAAAGTAACTCTAAGTAACACCACACTCTCTACATTGCAATTCCGATGTAATTTTGACGAAATGCGAGATAAATTATGCATATTTTAGCCACAAAAGACCACAGCTTCACGGCAACGACGTTAACTGTTGAATTTGCGGAAAGAAACTAATCAAAATGCCCGACAGGCCGACCGCGCCAACGGCGAAACGAAAATTTAAGTAGGAATTTTCAATTTGCATTTATTTCTATTGTAAGAGTTATTTTTACTTAAAACTTGTAAATTATAAAATAATGATACTTATTTTTTTGTAAATTTTAGACAGTTGGCCATTCTAAACCGTCATTTTAATCAAAAATTCAAAAATAATGAAAATGAAATTGAAGATGATCACGTGACATTCGGAGCATGCGTACTGGGGTTATTTTCCGCCATTTTTAGAAGAACATTAATTTGAATGTTTGGATTTTTTCTCGATTTATTTTATTTTCAATAATTAAAATTTCATATTTTCAACACCCTATATTTACTGAATTTATTTAATGAAATAATCTAAACGGTATTTTTTCATATGAAATATGTTTTATTTATCCATAATGGTAATACAGAAATGAAAATGATAACGATATGTAGATGTATCAAATAAATAATATTATCCGAAAACGGTAATATCGTACGTAGCGAGTAAAATTCAATGTACCAAGGCAAATCCTGATTCTTTTATTTTTTACTCGATTTTCCAAATATTTACAATTCTTTTGTAGTAAACAACACTCGCAAAGCACATTGTGGTATATAAAATTGGAACTCACGTTCAATTTTATTCAACTCTGGCGATTCTTAGGGTCATTTTTAAATGTAAAACAAATAAATCTCTTTATTTAAAATTAGACCTTGATCTTATGCAGTACTTCAAGGCGATGAGGCGAATTCGGAGTCTAACATATAAATTCGATACAAAAAGGTATTCACAATTTGTTTACTACTGAATGGTATCTACAATTATTTATTATCGATGATTGTGGCAATTTATCTTTCTCGTTTTGTGGAGAATAGTACTCGACTATATTCTAAAATTATTTTTAAAAAATCTGTGCAAAAGAGTCTCAAAGTATCAAAATTGATTTGAAATACAAGCAGAAAACTATTTCAATATTAGCAGATATGAAAAGTATGATTTTAACATCGATTATTGACGACTTTTACTAAAATAAAAAATTCAACTAATATACAGCCTTATGTACAAAACTTATAACCACAAATGCTTATTTCTTTAGATTTTCGAAACGATTTATACATTTCTCACAATAAATTTCTAAAAATTCAAACCAGGAAAAAGACTAAAAGCATCTGCATTTAAGATTCAAGCACCTCACACTAATGGAAGCATTGAAACACAAGCGAAAGTTAATGTCTTTCAAGTTTTCATTTTGATTATCAATCTCGTTAAAACACGTGAATTGTAAATTATAATTAATTTTGATAATTAAAGACAGCGAATTTTAATTTATAAACCTTGATTTAGAAAGAAGCTACTGTCTCCGTAAATTTCAAGTAACCATTGGTCCAAGTTGTACAATTGGGAGACTTTCAAATTTTAATGCTAACTAATTTAAACTATTTTAATTTCATATTTTCTATCATCGTACTTTGGAAAGTGATTTCCAAGAATTATTATTTACTATTCCCCCGAAGCTTGAATTTCATCCTGTTCTCTGAAACTCGTTTCCGGAATATCAGGCAGAATTTCTTTTGGTTCATTGGTTGAACCGTGATGTTTTTTTCTGTGGCACATCATTGTCGACCTGGAAACGAAAGACTTTCCGCAGGCATCACATACATAAGGTCTTTCTCCAGTATGTAAGCGTTTATGAATGGCCATCGGACTAAATTGAGTAAAAGTTTTTCCACAAGTATCACACGTGTAAGGTCGTTCGCCAGTGTGTGATCTTTTGTGACATCGAAGAGCAGCTCGCCTGGCGAAAACTTTTCCACAAACTTCACATTTGAAACTTTTTTCTCCAGTGTGCATAGTGGAGTGGATTTTAAGATCGACCCTGGTCAAGAAACCTTTACCACACACTTCGCAAAGATAGGGTTTTTCGCCAGTGTGAATTCGCAGGTGGGTATTTAGATAACTTTTACTGACGAACATTTTGTTGCAGACGACGCAAGGGTACTGGCGATTATCCATCCCTGAATGGATCTTCTGATGACTTTTGCAGAGACCCTTCGTGATAAATGATCGTTGGCATACTTCGCATTTATAAGGTTTAAATCCCAAGTGACGGTTTTTATGATCTTCTAATGACTGTTTAGTTTTGAAATTCTGATTGCAAATTTCACATGGATAAGGTTTTAGGTCAGAGTGTACCTGCAATATAAAGATTCTTATTATTAATTTTATTTTATTTTTACATTTATGTAATTACTATAAATGGGTACTATTACTATAATTGGGTACTATTACTATATATACTAATATCAAAATATTTATGTCAATCTCTTACCCTTTGATGCACGATGAGATAACTTTTGCACTGAAATCCTTTCCCACACGTAGAACAATTATAATCGAATTGTCCCGTATGCGTTGCAAAATGTTGTGCGAGTCCAATTTTGCTCCTAAAAGCTTTCTCACACATTGAACACTGAAAAGGTTTTTCTCCAGTATGCTTTCGCATATGCTCCTGTAATTTATAATTAGTCCTGTACTGTTTACCACATTGTGTACATATTTTCGGAGTCCACTTTTGTCGAACAGACGGCTGTTTCTTTTGATCTTCATGATTCTCATTAGATTTCGCAGAGGTATCAACTTTAATTTGCACAGCCTTTTTCTCCTTTACATTGCTTTTGCTTTTCTCGCAGTTTTGCTTGTGGAGACTTAATACCTCCATACTCGTAAAATAAAGACCACAGACACAATTACAAAAATGCTGTTCAAAGTGCGGGATCAAATCATTTGGTTCCGAAGTGGCTTCATTACAGAATGGACAAACAAACCAAGACAGTCCATTGTTGATGGTAGGATTTTCTAAAATTGATTCTAGAAGAGTCTTTTTTGTCCTTTTCGAATACTCGACCATCATACAATTGTCAGGGTTTACATGACTGGTTGAAGGAAGTGCGTTTCCGTGAGGCGAATTCAATGATTCGGGTTCAGTGTTAAAAGATTCTTTGGCCCCGTGAAACGAGGAATAACTATCAGCAGTGACCTGAAAATAAAATGCATGTTATTTTCAAAGATGAGCTTGAATTTGTTTATATTAAACGTCCTTTTTATTCCTAGAATAATGACTTACGTTATTTTCAATCACATGTGATGCAGGTTCAACACTCAGTCTCTCCTGCAACCTTTGGAATTCGTCTTTTACAGTCACATGCTCATACTTAACACTATCGCAATAGTGTACAATTTGCTCTCGACTCGTCTCGGGACTGATAGAAGTAACGTAATTAATTCCAAGTTGATCCAAGTGACCCTCGACAGTCAAATTACCAACGACAGTCATATCTCCCTCCAAATGCATAGTGATCTGATGATTGGAAACCTGTAAAAGAATATTTATATTCGCATCAGATATTATATTTTAAATAATAGGAATTCGATTCTAATTTATAGAGGAGAGTATTATACGTACCTCTCTCATATGATCGTCAACCATTCTGACGGTCGCACCATCTAAACAATGTATATCAGTAACTTCGAGGTCGGTGTCCTGATGGCCGATTTCTTCTTGTGTTACAACTTGTTCACCTCCAGCTAGATCCATATCGTCCATTACCTGCATTGTATGAATTGTTTCTGCAGAGTTGTGCGGGTTTCCATTTGCGTGGTTTTGCATTTCTTCTATATTTGATGGAATAGTTTCTATTCCGTTTTGTATTGTCTCCATGTCAAGGTGATGGTCCATGTGCACTTCCTCTTGCTTTGTGATTTGCTTCAGCATCTCCATAAACATTTCTTCAGTATGGAGACATTTTTCGCGGAAGTCGAATATTTGATCTAGTTTGAAGGCACATTCTCCGCAAACTACCTTTGGAAGCTGGTCACCTATAGATACCTACAATTATTAAATACAAATCATTAAGTAAACTTAAAATGAATTTGAAGAAAATAGATTTTGAATTCTTCGTTTTTTGCATAAAGTATCGAAACTAAATATTTTTTCACTCTGTACGCAGTCTTATATTTGAAAAAAGATTAGCGCTACAGAGGGAAAAAATATTTATCTATAATTTTCGTTGAGTAAAATGGAGAATGGAATTTTGAGTTTAAAATTTGGGTCCAACGCCCTTAAGAGAACAAATTCTGTCTATTAATAGTTGTGGATGACATTATTCCTACAAATAAATACATTCCTACAATTTAAAACTGTAAACCAAACGTAAAAGACAATTTTTTTCTTATCAGTTTTGCTTCTATGTTTATTATCTTTTTTTCATTTCACCTGGACGGGCAAGCATGCGGCTATTTTCTTGTCGATGCTCCTCTGCTCAACAGCATCGAAAATCGGCAATCCCATCATGATTTCTGTCTTGGTTGCGCAAAGGCGACACAGGTAGTTGAACTCCTCGACGATGACAGACATCGTGATCGGTCCAGAAAAGACAATTTTTTCTTTTCTATCCGAGACAACCCGGTTACTCCAGTACAAGTTTTCCTATTCGCTTCTTTGAGAAGTTGAGAAAACGTTGATTCATGAAACGCATCCCAAGACCCGACCTACAAGTCTTTTTAACGAATTCTTCCTCAAATTTTTACGCAAACCACTTCCTGATGGGTTAACATTACCCACAAGCCTTCACAAAAAGAATCTGAATTTTCTAAAAAATCAACTCAGCACAGCACAGAAGACGGTCTACTGCGGTCTACGAAACTGTCGTCACGGTCGTCATTGTCTCCCTGTTGATGCCAGCATTATAAATGATTATAAATTTTCAGCGTCATAACCTGAAAGTGAGGTTACAGACTCGGTTAAACACATTTAACGAAGGAATCATATATGATTGTTTAAAGATACGAAATTAATCAATAATGACGGACACTTTTATTGAAATTGCGTTGACACCTTTTTAAGAGCATTTAAGAGGTTCTATCCGGGGTCTAAAGACCCAAAACTCCAAAAGTTATGGATGAATGCGCATGCGTAGAACATTTTTAATCATGCGAGTAAATCAATTTGGAAATGAAAAAAGGATTAAATTGAATAGGAAAATCATTTAGTATCAAAAATCCTCTTCATTTTCACTAGATTTTATTATTTTACTTTGTTTTACTTATGCAATTAGAAGTGTGATTTGGATTTGCCGCATAGAAATACCACGTGACTCTTTCAGCATTCAGCGCCATTTGTATTTGGCGAATGCTCTGTTTTCTTAAAATATTTATATTTATTTAATAAAAATGGAGAATAATCGTAAAAGGAATCGTGCCAGTGATTCAGATGAAGAAAGTGATAGTAAGTACCCAAAATTTATCGGTTTCATTTTCAGTTTTTGTTTATTTGCTCCAAAAATTCATGATGCCGTGTGATTTTGTGGTTATGTTTATATTTACAGCTATAATAGGATTTGTAGATTATTTATTTAATAATTATATCGAAAGTATTTTAACTTCAAATTCATAGGTTTAATTTCAATTTGTTTTAAGTTTTTAATTAAGTTATTACTGAATCGATTCCAGTAAAGTTTGATTGAAAAGAATATCTTCCAGTCCTTATAAAATATATTATTGTCAAAGTTAACCATATCTTTTAAATTAATTTATTATTCTCTTATTGTGCTCTTATATATTCCTGAATTTATTTATAGGAAATAATTCTTCAAAATTGAGGACAATGGATGCCCTAAGATTATGTCCTTATTTAGACACAATTAACCGTCAGTTTCTGGATTTCGATTTCGAGAAACTGTGTTCGGTTTCTCTCTCAAGGATTAACGTGTACGCGTGTTTAGTTTGTGGCAAATATTTCCAAGGCAGGGGTACAAACACACACGCCTACACTCACAGTGTAGCTGAAAGTCATCACGTTTTTTTAAATCTACACACTCTCAAGTTTTATTGTCTCCCAGACAATTATGAAATAGTCGGTAAGTTTTATAATAAAATTCCATGCACGTATGTACAATCATTTGATCCAAAAAGAAAATATTCGAACAAAAATTACATAAAAATAGTTTAATAACGTTTGTAATCTCAATAGATTCATCATTAGACGACATTAAATATGTTGTCAATCCAATTTTCACAAAAGTTCAGATAAATCAATTGGATACGAATGCAAAACTTTCTAGAGCTACTGATGGATCGATGTATTCACCAGGAATAGTTGGATTGAATAATATCAAAGCAAACGATTATTGTAATGTTATCCTCCAGGTAAAATTTAATTATTTATGAATTTCATCACTGATGTATTCTATAATTCTGGAAATTGCATTGGACATAAAATAACGCAATGAATCGCAATAAATTTCAATTGGAGATTTAAAAAAATTAAACTTTCAGGCCCTGTCGCACGTAACACCTTTGCGAGATTTCTTCTTGAGAGAATCGAATTACGACAAAGTTAAAAGGCCTCCTGGTGATTCTTCCTATCTTCTAGTACAGAGGTTTGGAGAACTTATGAGAAAGTTGTGGAATCCTAGGAACTTTAAAACTCACGTCAGTCCTCATGAAATGCTCCAGGCTGTTGTCTTGTGGAGTAAAAAAAGATTTCAATTCATAGAACAAGGTATAGAAAAAATTTAAAAGTAGTGTGTATAATATTAATAAGCATTTATAATTATTCAGAATAAATTAATTATAATTATTTTTCTAGGTGACCCTGTTGACTTTCTATCATGGTTTTTGAATGCTTTGCATTTAGCTCTCAATGGAACAAAAAAGAAAGACTCGAGCATAATTTACAAAACTTTTCTGGGTCACATGAGGATATATACAAGAAAAATTCCGCCCCTTGAACTTGAAGAAAGTCAAAGAAGTGAATTATTGAACACATTAGAATATCACGAAACAGTTACGGAAAGTCCGTTTTTGTATCTTACTTGTGATTTGCCACCTCCGCCGCTTTTTAAGGATCAATTTACGGAGAATATCATTCCTCAGGTAATTAGAGATAAAAAAATAAATTTGAGATATAATAGACTGGCAAATTTATATTTAATATTATTTTACAGGTGAATTTGTACACACTCTTAAATAAATTCAATGCGCAATCAGAGAAGGAATACAAAACTTACAAGGAGAATTTCATGAAGAGATTTGAGATTACGGAATTACCTCCGTACCTAATTTTGTACATTAAGGTTGCAGCTTATTATATTGTATTTTTAAATACTATTTCTCTAAATACTATTTTTTTATAATTTAAATGTTTATTCTTTTAACAATTTTTAATAACGATTGATATTATTTCAGAGATTTACCAAAAATACGTTTTATGTGGAGAAAAATCCAACCATCGTAAACTTTCCCGTCAAGTAAGTTTGCATTCTTAAAGTTAACTTTTTTGAACAAAATATGGTAAAATGCTTAGTATTTGTTCCATTTCGACAGAATTATCATAATTCTTTAACGAGAAAAAAGAAAGTCCTCCAGTGATTTGAAATACTGAAAAATTCTTCTAGAAATGTCGATTTTGGTGATATTTTAACGCCGGAAGTTAAAGCGAGACATCCATTTACGACTTACGACCTGGTAGCAAATATTGTTCACGATGGTGAGCCTGCTCACGGAACTTATAGAGTTCACATATTACATAGAGCGACTGGCCAATGGTACGAGATGCAAGATTTACATGTCACGCAGACTCTTCCTCAGATGATTACGTTGACGGAGGCCTATATACAAGTCAGTTATTTTCATAGATTAAAGATAAAAAAATAAATATTGTCTTGTATTATTAATTTACTTTTTGTTTTACAGATTTATGAATTGAGGAAAGACAAGTAACCGGAAAATGGCGAAAATAAAAGTCATTAAAAATTCGGTTGTGAAATATTATGATTTATGAAGGTCCAGTCTGTATTTTTCGCATTTGAATTCGTCTACATTTTTTTAATAAATGGTGAAATAATAATATTTTTTTGTTGTAATTTCTGAAATAAAACCCTTCAATTTGTTTTCATCATGAAGTTTTTCAATTTTTAAACGTCATATCAATATTTTGCAGATTATTTCCATATTTAATAAGCGAGTTTAAATAATGGTACAATAAAGATAAAAACTTTGAATTGTAAATAATTAATTATTTTGAATCAATATATTCTTAAAAATACTAGTTTTTAATTTATTTTTAAATTATTAATATTATGAGTAGAAGTGGTGTTCTTGTTTAGTTGAGATAATGACCACGAATTAAATAATTTTATATAATATTTAGGTTTAAGTTTGGTTTAAGACAGGAGTTGAAAAGGGCGGAATCCAATATGTTTAAATTTCGCGCTAAATTCAAAACGACCAATCTCTTTTCACAAGATTTCCCTTAATTCTAAAAAATGCCGTGGCGCTAGTTCAGTTTTCGCACGCGTTATGAGTTATGAGTTGCTCAAATCGTAGCTCAAATTTTCCTGAATCTTCCAGTTTAATCGACTAATACACCCCTAATTTAAAGAAGATTAAGTAAATCTAATTCCTCTCAATCGATTTTACAAAAATTGCTCATATCCTAACGTAAATATAAATTCACAACTTCTTTATTATGGTCTCTAATTTGTAACGACTTTCTGGGTTTAGAGAGGGGGTGCAATCGAGAAGCCGATTCAGTCGGCAGCAGTCCGTTTAGTCGGCAACTTCGTTCGTGTCTTTGGCTGAAAATATTTTATGTTTGCACTTAGTTTAACTAAGTTTAACTTCGTTTTTGCATGCAATAGTGAGTGAGTGTTTGTGATCTTTGTGTTCAGAGTGCGTAAAAAGTTCAATCTTCTACTAAAATACCAAACGTGGATTACAACGGAAACCAGTTTGATGGCACGTCCAAAAAAAGGTCAGTCTTAAAACTTCACTTTCGCGCAAGGTTCAAAATAACTTGAAAAGTTTAGAGCCCAAAGCAAGTACCGTTTGTCTATTGTATTGAAATTCGGGTGTATTTTGTTATTTAGACTAGAGATCTCTATTGTTATCAAAAGGCGGGAATCAAAATCGCGCACCTGTACAATGTAATGTTTCTTTGCCTCCTGGCAGTAACGGTTCCGCGAGTCATCAGACTCTGACAGTCTTCATCTCTTTTTATTATTTTTCCCTTCATTTTTAAGGATCTCATTCCGTGTCTGGCGTCGTTTTCAAAGTTTAACGTTTTTCTTTTCTCTTGCATGGCGACTGGGAGTGTTTTTGAATGTTGGTGCAAATCTTGCAAATTTTGTTTTTCTGACTTACCCATTTTGAGGTTAGAAATGAAGAAAATGAAGACTCCAAAAACCTGGCAAAAACTATATCAAAAACTTCAAAATTAAAGCTGAAAGTAATTTGAAGGATTTTAAGATAAAGAACATTCTTTTAAACTTTTAAGCTTTAAGTTTAGAAAATTCGAATTACTTTATTAATCGAGCGATACATAAAAAACTTTTGGAATAAGTTTACAAAGTTATTTCATGTCTCAAATGAAAATTCTTTATTTTGAACTTTGCACAATTTGAATCTTTTTACGATCTTACAAGGTGATTTACTTGTTTCCACTTCTAATTAATTATAAACTGTTTTATTTCTAATGCTTCAAATCTGAAATTGCAGGGTTTTGCGGAAATAGAAGTTATTTAATCGAAATAGTTCAATGGCAAATAATTCGAATTAAAATTGTTTAACTTGAACTCTTTCATCTCAATATTCTCAAGGAAGCTCTACAGTGCACGGTTCGAATTCCTTCTGCAAGACACCGTCGATCGTTGCAAAAGGAACGACGGGAGTTTTCAGAAACCTGTTTCTTGCAATATCGACAAAAATGAGATCCTGTGACAGATAGGCTTGCTCAAGCAATTCCGCCAATTTTCAGTCACGATTAAAATCGAATACTCTGAGAGAAGTAAATAATCTAACATCGAAATAGGTCCAAGTCAAGTTCTTCTCTTCCGAGAAAGAAATTGTGTAGTTGAGAACAGATTTTTCCGTCCTCTTCAAGTTTTTCTGAAATTTTAAATTCCTCTTTCATTATATTCTTATCTTTGAATTATTATAATCACCACTCATCAAGATGAGTTCGGTACTTTTTAAGTTTTTACCTAACAGGAAACAAGTTTTCACTTCCAATTAGAATTTCTCTTGAATTATCTTATTTTATTTCCAATATCATAAAAACAAGTCGATTAAAATTTACAATACCTAACTCTCTAAACTCAAGGCAAACATTTCCCTTTGAATGAACATAGGGGAACGAAATTGGCGGAATTGTCTGTATGGGGTGCCAGTTTCAAGTCCTTCGATTCTTCCGCTCTAGAATACGAGATTAAAGTGAAATTCCTGAATAAAAGAGTATTAATAAAAAGAAAAAAGTTATTAAATGTTGATGGCGAGTCGTGCACTCCACTAGTAGAATCTGATATTTCATTAAATTCAAGGTCGTACAATGTTTTGCTCGTTGCCTACGCCTTCTCGGCTTGAAAGTTTATCAGATTTTACTTGCCCTGCTCAGTGGAACCGCAGTTCCGTTTGATATTCTATTTGATAATCTGCTTCCACGTCATTTGTAAGAGTACGCCAGGGAATTCGAGGGTGAAGACTGCAAACTATTCGGAACACGCAACTAGTTGGTTCAGCGATAATAAATGGAGCAAACGGGAAGAATGTTGTGGCCTTTGAAATTGCGCGGGAAGTATTCCACGTTCGTATCACGAATCGGAGATAAGGATTCCTCACAGAGTTCAATGAGAGGGTTTCTGACTTTCTGTGACGTGGAAGTCGGAATAACGGACTTTTGATGATTTAATAATTAAATGGAAAAAGTGTTGAAATTCTTAATCGACTGAAATTTGGTTTCTTTTCTTTTATTGTACTGGCGAGTTTAATTTAACAATGAATAGATTTCAAAATTAACGTTGAAGTTATTCAGGTAAAGCTTCGTAATTTCGTATTTCTGGTGCGACGAAGCGCAAACGTATGCCAGAGAGTATTGTTTGTAGATGCATTACGTAAATGAGGTAGCCCTTGGCCATTGTATTCGGCGTGCCATCAGCCATGAGTCGTCGGTGTCCTTCTTCCGCCACTAATCACCAGGTTAGAGAAAAAGAACGTTTCTTTGCCGTTACGCCGTGTTACATGTGCATCCGCCCTTACCACGCAGAAAACTATGAATTATCCTTCAAATTGTTCCGCTACTTTGATAAGAAACTGATAGTAAAAGCCTCGAAAAAATCTACATATCTGAGTAAAACTTATACTCTTGTTGTTAATTCTTTCACAGTTATAAATATTTTTGTGGTTCTAGTATTGTTCACAATAGACGGATAAAAATTTCGTAAGACACATACTGAGTTAGTGGAATCTCAAGAGAGCAAGAGAAAGAAAGGGAGAAACTTTGCGCTTGAACGATCGATAATGGCGCAACATCCGCGCGAAGAAAATCCTCAATGGGATATTGTGCTTTTTTCGATATCCTCTCAATCTCGTAAAATCATCATCAGGGTGATGTAACGATCAAAAAAAAGCTCATGTCTTTCTTTATTTAGGCTGAGGGGAGAAAAGTAAAAAAAGTTGAATATCTTTTCCCACCAATACCCAGAAATATATTTTTATACAATTTTATTCTTGGTGATGTCGTTGTTTTTATATTAGAAATAATATTTCGAACGAGTAATTATTTCCTGCACTTGTGGTGGTTAAAGTGGTGTACTACTGGCATGATTGTAATTACTGGCTTTGCTTTATTATAGTTTCCAACCCTTTTGACTTTTATCTCCAACAGTGCACACAAGCTGTGATAATCGTCGAGTGTACTTTCCACTTGGATCCTACAATACGGTTTCTCGGATGTTCCCGTTTCTCCACTTACCTTTACGTTTGTAATAAGAACTCTTTTCTTACGGTAACAGCCGTATATAGTAAAGATAGCTATCTTTTCTCGAAAATCAATTTGAAGCAGTTGATAGTTGGAAAAAAGATTCTTCCTAACAATTAAATCAACTGCACTGTCTGTGATCATTTTTCTATTAAATAATAATTCTTTTTTCATTCTAATTTATTTTTTTTCTCATAGAACTCGCATGGACTTCCAACTTACTCGATTAAAATCCAGACTGAGCCGCCGGGTTTACCATTTTGGAGGTCTTCGATGCACGAGGTGGACTTCAGATTAGTTTTTGATGTAGAAAATTCACCTCTGAAAGACTTTATCGAGTCCTCACCCTACTTCTGGCCTATTTTCTGCCTATTTCGTGAACTTAATGCGAACTGGTGTAGGATCCGTTTGTCGTAAAGCTCCCCCTGCCCTGGTATGGGTTTTCCGTTATAGTGCAGGCATTATCCTCACCACCTGCCACGACCATACTCTTCGCTTCCAGTACCTTCCCTTCCACCTGTGCCTTCTCTATTTCAAATAATTACATTTGGTAGCTGTGCCTTCACCAACTTGGTAGCTTATATGAAATATAAAATAGAAATATTTTTCAATGTCGATTCTATCTGTCGGCCTAAATCAAGTTTAATACAGAATCCAAGTTCGCCTCTCCATTCAACCTTACCTACATTTGAAATAGCCATTCGAATTCACTATTATGGATTTTTTTGTTGTATCACGTTTGTCATCTGAATACCCGTAGTTATTATAGATCCAATTAGGGATAAGATACTCGGGAGAAATCGAGCTAGCTTAATGTGAGTGTGCCAATGTAGGACAGCTTACGTTTTAAATTGTCCTCTTGATTATTCCAGACAATTTTTGGCAAATTCAACCTTCGTTTTATGCTGCCCACAGTATTCTACCTTTGGCTACAAAAAATGAAATATCCCACGCATGGCACGTGCTTCTCTGACGCATCGTGCGTGAATTGTTGTGTTAGTTTGCTCACAACATATAGTATTATTTTTTTTACAAAAGCTGCTTACAATATCAAGCGACGAATAAATTAATGTACGATGATCTAAAGAGAAAAGAAAATGTGAAATAAAAACAAAAGAATAATGTGAAATATGCGCATATCTGATCTTATTTTACTTAAATTGTTTATTTTTAAATTAAATGTTGACTAGCTATCTTTTCTTCTGACTTTATACCTAAGAAATTCGGTAATAAATCTTTTTAGATAAAGAAAAGAATGTATCGAAACCTGTGCAGAGGACCTTGAGTCTTTGAGTCACTTGAGAATCTTTCCTAGAAAAAGAAAAGAAGTGTTGCTTCAATGCAGAGAATGAACTTCCATTCAAATATCGTTTCAAAAGATCCCGACACTTCGTGGTTTCTAGATACAAACACCTGATTTATAGTACGATAAAAAAACATGACCTCTTCTATCTGCTCCAAAAATAGGCATAACACATTCTCAGTTTAGGTTTCCAAATCTTGAAGAATACGATTAAACATAATTCCTGTCTAATCATGATTATGTCTCTTCCTCAGTATTTTACTAACTTCGCTACAATTTTCTTATTAGTGGTTTATTTATGTGACTTGTCTATCTACTAGTTTCTATCAAACTTGAAGAAAAATGAAAAAAATTTTTAAGTAAATACCTAACTCTCTTCATGAGACGAACCTAAAGGTCGTAAAGATAAACGAGATTCTTTAAGTTCCGGGTGGTCGGACTTTTACTCGTCCAGCAATTTGTTGAGAATCTTGTCGATACGATGTTAGGGAGTCAACCAAATCCCCCCAAAAAAAGATCTATCCGGCCACTGAGTGTCTTCGCTTCCGGTCGAGCTCACGATCCGACGACCAACCTCTTCCGGTCTCATGCCTTGCATACCTCTTCGTCGTGTTGACCTTTTTCCTCTACTACACGACTACACAATCTCGCTATACCTCCTCAGGACAGCTAGGTTATGCAAAATGTCCATCATCCCTAAACTCCTCGCATCAGCATTTTTCAAACGAATCTTATTTTATGGAATATTTTCATCTTCTTCAGAATGGAAATACGGATAGTATCATTTTTTGCACAAGATTGGTTTTTCTGATGACTTTACTGCAGAAAGTCTATAAATCTTACAAGATTTTTCGGTAAAATCTGTGTATATAATAAATAGGTCTTTAAAAGTTTATAAATAATCAAATAATTATTTTTAAACACTTCTAAAATATATTTTATAAGTTGTGGAAGGGTTTGAAAGATAATATTGACAAACACACATGCAGATTGAAGTTTGACTCAACACGCGTTGCGGACGAATGCGTTTGCTTCAATTTGTATGTAATTTCACGGCAATTTCCTGATTTGAGTTACCCGTGAAGGACAGGATAGGTCGGGGGGTGAGAAAGTAGGATCTTCGAATCAGAGTTCCTCTTCCACTCTCGGTTTCACTCCCTCGTTGCTGCAGACAAACTGCGACCCCCGGAACGCTAAAAAGGGTGATGACGATAAAATTTTCGAGATACCGACATAACTCGAGGGTGGCTTCCGTCAAAATCACTCCCAGACTATTAACAAGAAAGTGCGACGTAGAAATTTTACCTTGAAGAAAGTGTCACGAAGGATCGTCTTTAATATGTTAATATCAACATTTACAAAGTTAAAATTAAGTTTATTATAATTTATATACAAAAAAAGAACGATGGACATGAGAACGATGTACCACAAATATCCCAAGTTATTAATTTATCGTTTCCTTAACTAATAAAAATGTATCTTTTTTGTTCCAGGTGAGTTGAGCTTACATATTTTCATGACCAAGGTTCATACGTATGTATACGAATTTCTAAATGGCCCTAAAATTTTCTTCATTTTGAACCTCGTTAATATAAAATTTCTCTTTTTCTAGAATTATCGAAAATGAAATAAGGCTCCGGTTTTTTTACCTCGCCGTCTTTACTGGAAAAATTATCGTAATTATCGGGATTTGGATTTAAGTACTCAGAACACGTAGGATGTTTTCGAGGCATGTCTCATTGACGAGGAACCGGAAGTTTCGCTCGTGAGCGTCATATAGTGTTATAGATATAGAAGTTTCATAGACATGATGATGTGACTTCACTGCTAATTATTTCTGAGTTCGATAAATTAATCGTCCTTCGTAATTCGACCCTAAACTACTAGAGCGATAAAGTTTATCTCAGTGTTCGTTTTACGAACAAAGGAAATAATCGTAATGCGTAACACCAACTACAACCAGTCACACAACATAGATTCCATTGATGCGCGACGGTTTGAATACTGCATACATTTGCTTCCCCTTTTTTTTATCAATTTATTATCAAAAATTTGAAATATGACTATTTTTAAGCTTGGAAATTAAGTTGGTACCGAGCTATTTTCGTATTATTACTGATCAAAATTTGGATAGTTTCAGATAACAGGAAATTTTCCCTGAATATATTGAGAAAAAATCCAATCGACGAATTCACTTGTGTGATTCCGGCTTTAATTTGGTAGAATGGTTGTTCTACATCGAGTGAAATGAAAGCCTCGGTCCGAATAATCATGAACGTAGAGTGCTGAAGGCCTGATGAGCGAATCCCTTTCCAAAATAAAATGTCAGGGAGATAAAAGACTGGAGAGGTTTTGATGAATACTGTTCTACCTTTGAGATGAACTCTGACAAACATAAAATCCATTTTTAGCACATTCTTTTGATATCTCGATCTGCCCCAGATTTAACATCAATATCTTTATTATTCACCCCTTGTTAATCCAGTCTGAGAACTTTCGTAATATTTTATTCGATTATTTCCAGCACTTATTTCTAAGTGGCTCGATAATCTTTAGTGGGCTGGTCTCTCTTCCTAAAATTAGATTTCTTTTCTCAGGCGTTCTATTGATTTTTTATATAATACAAATATATCCACAGAATATAGTATTATCTATTTCCGATTTAAGTTTATGGAACTCGCAGGTGTAAATTGGATAGTCTTGACCAGGAAGGCAGTAAACTGCAGCGGCAGTAAGTCCATAGATATAAACATACACCTTCAAGCGACCAAAAATAATCGATAGCAAGCGAAGGTTCGCTGACCATAGACTTTCGCGAAAGGCTTTGTCTTCATACATGTGTACCCTCTCTTGACTCTAATTTTTCCTCCTCACTAAGTACCTGTATAGGTCCAATAAAGAATTTTAAACGAGCTTTAAAAAATATTTTAAACCATCTTTTTATTTTTATTTTAAATAATATTTATAATGTTCTGAATAATATGAGAGGCGGCTTAATGTTAATACTTTTATTCTCTTTCTTTTACTTTTAAGTAAAGCAAATGAGTTTTGTTGGAAGTTGAGGTCTTAGAGAGGATTATATGAACAGAGATAAGAGCAAAAATACTTTCGAGGCCAGGTTAAGATGCGTAACTTTGTACCAGGTGACTTTTACAACGTTTCAGTGCAAAAGCTTTAGTGCAAAGTTTATTACACTTCCAAGATCCAAGAGTGTGTCCCCTAGGAGTCGGTGCATGACAGACGAAAGGGCACTCAAAATAAAATCTGCATGCCTTGATTTTAGACTCTAAGACGTAAAACGAAATTTTTTATTTATTTTTATTAATATTTAATCTTCATGATTAAATACTAACTCTTCGATGATCAAATTAGGAATATCCAAATGTAGAATCTTTTAAAGCTGCGAACCAACTCAACTAATTTAAAAGCGTCCACAAGGTACCACAACATTTCTGAGTTCTAATCTACTTTTATAAAAGCTTGTAAATCACATATACTCTCAAGTTCCAAAGCTATAAAATTGAGAAAAAATCTGTTTTTTTAAAGCGAGACCATTAATCTCCTCTTAATTTCCAGAATTCTATTCCTAGCGTTAAGAATCGGTTTCTAATTCACGAGGAGCTTCTTTCTAATCTTCGAAGAGTTCCTTGAATAAATTTATCGCGACCTTTTGTTTCTTTAACTCGTGCTCTGATTATTTGAATGAGGAGTATCAGGTGACTGATTTAAAAAGCAGTTTACTATCTCCGACTTCCGCAGCAAGTTGGTAACCTGGTTTACACGTGGGAAATTATCATTAGTTTTGTTGCCACTGCTACACATATCGTATCAGGAATACTTAAGTCTAGAATAAACGAAACTTAGACGGTTCGTAGAATCTTTACTCGTATAACTCATGAAAGAGAGTCGCGAGAACGTGGAAATTTCCCACGTGTCAATAACGTAATACACTTTCCACGTTTACCAAGGGACAGGAAATTTATTCTCAAGTCTTTCGTACGACGTGGAAAGACTTTCGAAAAAGGCAGTGTTATTTTTTAAAGGATAAGCATATTATACACATTACCATTTCGTAGTTACAGTTTCTCTTGAACTGATTTCGTTTCCATGTAAAAAATATTCCTTTTCTTCAAAAATGAAATTATTATCTGTAGACAGTTATTTCCAAAACACTTGAACTTGAAAGCTCTTAATTTTTAAGCCGTAGATCTTAAAATTCTCCCCACTGCAGAACCCTAGAACTCGAATGCTTCAATTTAAAATAACTCCAACATATTCACCCTTCAGAAAAGCATGGCTATATGTATAAACTATGTATTTGCAGACGAAGGTTTCTCGCAACTTGTGGCGTGAAAAGAGACAAAATCGACAAAAAGAGAGACAGAAACCGAGAGAAAGAGAGGATGCTCTCCGCTTGTTTCCGAACAGAAGCCATAGAGCATATGGTCGCAGTCCCTTGCTCGTTGCACATGCATTTATACGAGACGCACTATAGACTTACTCAAATGTGCATGTGTTTGTGCAATGTGCATAGTCGAAACTCGATCTGCACTCGCGAAGCTTCACTCGTCCTCGTCGATTATCCGGCCGTTTCAGAGCTATAAAACACACACACACGTGTGTATACATATATACATATATCGATCATCATGTTCGACATCTCGACTTCCATGTCTCTCTCCTTTTCTCATCATTTCAATTCAGATTCCCTCTCTCATTTTCTCAGCTTTTCTCTCTGTGGTGCGATTTCAAGTGCGTCTTTATACTTGTATCCGGATCCGGGTTATGTGGTATACAAGTGGCCTCGAAACGCATTTTGCAAAGGCAGAATCTTCCAGTCGACATGACAGCGCCTTTTTTGTAGTAAAAAAAGGTCGAGTCCACAGAAAGTTGTCCAAGATCTTTCATAAGCGTGATTCAGGCCACCCTGAATCCTAAATGAAGGGGCAAAAAGGGTCACAAGTGCTGGAAAGTTCAGGGTGGGTTGCTAGGGTTTAAAAACGTTGATATTAGACATTTTTAGGTCTAAAGAGTTTGAGATTGAAGTGTCTGAGTTTTTTAAAAATCAAATCTGAAATTGAATTCATAAATATCATATTAGGAGAAATTGTACCTTCACTAACACTTCCTATAAGAGAAGAGTTGATTCCAAAAAATTCTCACGTTGAAGTAGGTTAGTGTGTGCGGAGGCGACCCGGGCAATTAGCAGGGCAGATTCGAACAATGAGTCTGATGCCATTTGTATACACATTGTAATTTCCACTTCGCTACTTTATATGTGCACTCTATAAATGTGAGTTGCCGCACAACCTATATACGTAACCCTTAATTAGCACTGGTGGCGGTACTTGCACCCTATTAAAATTTTTTCTACCCTTCAGATGATGCAAATCTGAAATTGTGCAAGCATACTTGCATATGTTGTACGTACGCGTTATAATTAATAATACCTTTACTACATATTTCGCGCGTCCTGCACGGCTTGTGGAATGTGTATAACGCGAAGAGCGACGATAATAATACGATGAGAACTATCCCACGCACTCTGTTCCATCACGTAGGTACGCACTCATGACGGCCGTCATAAGTGTCTCTTCCAGGGCGTTACCTTTGTGTGCGTTTCTTCATCTACGAGTCTACAAGTCCTTCAAAAGTACTCGAGAAAGAACCTTGACGAATCTTAGGGTGTGATTCGCTGGCTAGAACAAACAAATTTACTCGGAATATTTTCTGTCAAATTCTGCGCAATTTTTGAATAAATTCGAGAGAATTTCTAGGTAGAGTAATCCAAATAAAATTCAGGGTGGTGACTTGACCGGGAAACTGTGGGAAATGACCGAGAATTTTATTGACGGCGGTAAAATTATTGATCGCAGTAAAATTCAAGTTTTCATTCTTTTAATAATTATCTATACTATCGACATTAATTAAAATCGTCCATCGAATCGCCACCCTGAAATTTTTAATTCCAACCATCTTTTAATTAATTTTGCAAAGATGGACTCGCGAGACAGTCTAATCAGTCACAATCGTTGGAATAAATTAAAATAACATATATCAGAAGCCGGCAAGCAGACAAAGGACTCGAGTGAAGAGGATTCGCCAGGGGCGAAATATTTCCTCATGAATCGGGGGCAGGACTCGCGAATAGAAAATTCATGGCCTGCGGCCCTGCGCTGTTCAAAGTGGATACGAAGTGACGTTCTCCACGCGAACGAAGTACCTGTCGCAGGTACCCTTGAGGGCTAAAGCTAAAGAAGAGAGGGAAAGAGAGAGTGAACTGGATTCTCTAAAGAGGGAATAAAAAAGAGAGAAAAATAGGCTTATTCGCGCCCTTGCTGCAAATTTCCTCTTTTCCCTTGCATCATGCTTGCCCTGCCTCCCGCGGTTTTCATCGTTGTTACCCGAAATCAATTTTTCACCCACCTCCCAGGAAACGAATTCAGGATGAATTGAAATTAAACGCTCGCCTTGAAAGTCCCTCTTTTGTCGGAAATGCGTTGGTGATTCAATAAAAAAGTTATTAATCGGGGAAAGGCACAATTAAAATTCCTTCCGAGCTTGAGGTAAAGTGCAAATTTTTCTGCGAAGGAGAATTTAATTATAGTACAGGGAATGTGTTTATTTAGTTTTTAAAATAAGAGTTCTTCTTATTAAAAAGTTACTGAATTAAACGAACTTTAAATAAAAGGCCATAAGGATCGTGCCTCTTCGAATTTGCAACTAATATCCAGTCCCATCTTTCAACTTTCATCCTCGCTTTAACATTTTACGCAGAAAATAATCGTAAGTCACTTGCCTAATGCCCGCAGACGGCTAAGGATATAATGTCACTAACGATATTGAGCAAAGGTTTAAATTACAAGTGACTCGAGGACTCGAGCACGCGCCACAAATATTTTATGATTCTATAAAATAATTGCTTTCCGGTCGGCTGTCAAATATTTCTTGGTGGAACAGGTGGACCATTATCTAGATTATTAATTGGCTTTAAATTTTAAAGCTAATATAAAAACGAAAATATATTTTCTGAATTTATTATGATGAAGGATAATCTGAAAACAATAGTTTCATGAACTAGGTTCTCTTTTTTTTTAAAGAAACATTTTTTTCCGCTTGCTTCCTGACCGTCGAAGAGGAAATTTAATTCCATTTTCAGTTAATCGGGAAACCACGGGCAAACTCACACGGGAATCTCGTATCACGAGGGCCGAGTTATAGCACTTAGCAAAGTCGAATTAATAAAATGCGATAAAAAAGGTGCGTAGATAAAATGCGCGAGGGATGTGACGATACGGGATTTTAATGAGGATGTACTCGTATTTAGAACTGGTACGTAGGAGCCATTTCCACAGTGTCGAGTTCATCATCGCGTTACTGTCGATATGATTAATAGGCCAAGGATTTATCGCAAATGATCGAAACTGTTCCTGTGCATCGGGGAACTTAGTCAACACTCAATGGATCCTTTCAATTAGAGCCATTCGCACATACCTGAGAAACAATCAAAACTCCTATAAATTACCATCAGACTTTCAATTCGAACTTCCATACTTTTTTCTCTTAATAAAAATATGTTCTTTTTGTTTCAGGTGGGTTCAACTTGAACATATTCAATATTCATTGCGATTCACTCTTAAGGTTTATGTGAGTATAGAAAAATTAAAAATCGCTAGTGAATAACTTTCTCTTGGTATTCAGATTTCTTTTGATTTAGATTAAACATAAAAATCCTATTCAGTAAACCACACATACCACACACTTAACCTACATTTAAATAATCCCCCTCTAATAAATTCCCTCATTAATAATTCAAGACTTAAAATTCATTATACAAATCCTAATAAGTAAATCATTCTATAAAAAAGGTTTCCCTCTTTATAACGTACAAAAGGTCTTTAACGATTTGAGCTTTAGAGCGGATAGTGATTCACTATCACCCCTCTCTTAGGCAGGTACATTCATTAATTAAATTCATGAATTCAAATTATTTTTTTTAAATTAGACACCTGTTTCCAGTTCACCTTGTTGATGCACTTATCTTCTAGCATAATATGAAATTGACTCGCACCGATAGACGCAATCCGTTCCGGTTCCCGTTCCATTTCCATTTTGTGTCTTCGCACACCTTATGGCATAAATGCCGGTACACCGTGGTTATGGTACGTTACATTTATGTATAGTACGCACTGCGCTTATTTCAATGATCAGCAGTGCGATACGGTCACCTCACTCGTTTTAAAATCGCAAACCGTGAACCTAAACTCTTCGAAGAAACTTAGCGCTTTGTCCTTTTCAATATCGTAGGAAAGTCAGCCGAAAAAATTTCTCACCCGTGTCGTAGACTCTTTCATTTTTTAGAAGACTTTGTTTAATGTACTAGAAGTTTTGAACGTTCAAATGAACGAAATATTTTTTAAATTCTATTTTATCCAGAAATATTGCTTCAACTAAAATAACAATAGAAATTATACGTTTCTCATACACAATTATTTTCAATGCATATGAATCAATATTTTAAAATTGTTCTAGTTTAAAATACAATCAATACAAAAACTCGTTTGTTTGAAGGTTCAAAACTTTTCAGTCATTTTGTTTATTTCTTCTTTTTTTCAATTCTTATTTTACGTTCGATTTTACCTTTTTTCAAGAACTAAAATTTCTCGGTTATTCAGTAAAAAGAAAGGGAGAAGAAAAATCTTTGTAAACGCTTTGAATTATCATATGTTGAATTAACATATATTTTTTTAAGCTCCTGACTGTCAAATTATAATCACGGTATTTGGCTACGTTCCACTGTTACATAAGTAATTTAAAGCAAAAATAGAGATTTCTTATATAGGATCTTTTAGGATAACATTATCGCACTTTGTACAGGGATGATATACCGAAAATTGATGTAGAATTTGGATAATAATTCCATGATCAATTTTTCGATTACAAAAATACATAATCGACTATAAATCTGATCCAAACTTGACAATAGTTTGCTTCAGAATTTGAAGTGGGTCAGTCCTTTGTCAAATGAAGAAGGCACCGGTACATAGCGATGACATAGTCCTCCCTAACTCCCTTATCTCTCTGATGTCAAATGTTATCGACAGTCCAAAACATGAGAATAAAACATTATTTAAGATTCTGTCGGTTCTCGATTTTATAATTTTACATGCATCAATTAGGTCAGCATGTGGGAATAAAATCAGAAAATATCTACTAAATATTTTAAAAATATGATTATTATAAAATATTGAAAAATATCGGAAAGCAATAATAATTTCTAAAGATATAATCAGTACCTATACTTTCAATAGGCTAAAAGACAATGTTAGAATATCTCATTTCTCGCAAAACAATCAACTTAAAAGGTTTTGTAGAGATGCATCCAATAATACTGGATTAATCTTTGAGAATATGTGAATTTTCACACTCAGTCATTTTCATAGTCCATTTCATTAAACAGATCGAGTGTTTGCTTCTTCTTAATATTTAGATATTATTTGTTTAGCTAAACAAACATTTAATTAATTAAAGTGGCATTGAGATTTTTATTTTTTCACAATTAGGTGGATTAAATTCAATTGTAATTACTGTTATGCAATATTTAATTACTTGGTAGAATTTACTTATCAATATTTTTAATAAATTATAATCAAAAGTATTGGAATATCTAAACCTAACATGAGATTAGTTTGTATGCGAATCCTTAAATTAAGATGCATTCCGTCGCTTGGCATCAATCTCAAGAATTTATGAATGTCCACTTCCACTAAACCATTTTATATGTATCTTGTTTACATCGAAGATTGAGATATTCTAACACGGTTAATTTGCATTCTTTAGATTATTAAAGTTTTTGATCTTCTTCCCAATTGCAAAATGAGTTTTCAAAAGATGCTTTCATTTTTAAAGGATACACAGTTTCAAAGGTCGCCTATATTTTATTAGTTTCCAAGTTTGAAATTTTTCAACTTAGGCTATTCGAAAGGAAGACAAATGTTTTTAATTTAGCGAATTTGGAGAGTAGACTTGGGAATGAGACTTCATCTTGTGTACACGATGGCCTATATAACGTGGGTATTTTTACTGGTGACTATATAGTGCTATAGTAGAAGATGTCGCTGAGTTATATCCATGGACCACAAGTTGAGCCCTGTTCTAAGTCCTCCGTCTTTCGTGAAAGCGATCTATGTTTAACACACAATTAAATCGGTTATTTATGAAGCGGTATTATAACTCACTGAGTCACGTCACTTCTCGAAGGATGAAAAACGACAAAGCTGATTGCAAGGGAAAACGAAGGAGTTGAAATGTTCTGATCGCCCCCACAGTCGTTGACCCAATTTACTTTGTTTTTTTTTAGAGGGAATCACTTCCTATACGGAGTAAAAAAGTAAGTTATTGGGTCACTTCGGATATTTTATGATAGTAGTGTGAAAACAAGTTTTTTAAAATGATTTTAATAATTTTAAAAATTAATTCTCGGTCCTTGGAAAAGAATCTTTTAACTTGAAGTCGAGACTTACTCAGATATGTATATGCAGAGAAGTTGCACAATACCGGTGACACTTTTCCAAGAGAAAAGCCAAGAAAGAAAAAAGGAAGCAGAACAATTGAGTCTCTGTCAATGTCCTGCCTTCTACAATCTACATTGCATTGTCTTCAACGTGCATCGTCGCGTCTCAGCTTTGTCTCGATCAGCGTTATTTTTTCAAAGCCATTCGTATCATTTCTTTTGACTTCCTTCCTTAAACCTCTGCTAAACTTCATGAATTTTTAATATACCCATCATAAGCATAATTTAAAAGTGAATAATTAATTTAATTAGTTTATTGTCTTAATTCGTCGTAAGATTAAAATACTTATTTCCCCCCCTAGATAACGCATCTTGAAAATTTTATATTACCCAGTAGTTTCAAAATTTGCTCATCCGAATTGATCAGCGTTTTAATTTGAAAGTTGATAATTATTGAGGCAACAAAGTTCCGTTCAATAATGGAAATCTGGAGCATCACTGGCTTTTTATTTGTAATTAATCATTCATTTTGAATTTATAATTGAACATGGGACTAGAATATGTAATTATACTCGAGGACATCTCTTGATATCTCTCCTCGAAAATTAGTTCATGGTTTAATATTCAAATAATCAACACGCTTGTCACTGAGCAATTGGAGAAAATGAAGATATCACAATTCAAGAGATTCTAGAAATGATTACCTCTGGTTTGTCAGTAATTACCTTTGAGTATAAAACTGGGCCATGTAAAGACAATTAATATCGGTTTTAGTTTGTTGAACATGGAATTTTCTGAATCGATCAGAGGGTCTAATTTCGCGTTTCTGAATCAAATTACATATACACACAAGGAGTGGAGAATATTTGCTTGACTCAATTGGCAATTATTTTTAGAAAAGCGAGTTAAATATATTAAAAATTCCATTTTCAGTTATTTTAATTTTCTGTTATTTTCGTTTTCCACATTCATAAATATTGAAAGAGCTCGATATCTAAATATCCAAAGGGTACAGAACCCATAGAAAAATATTCTCACCTTATTGAGAAAAATGTGTGAAACTCGGAAGAATTTACTGATTCACCTTTGGGAATACATATAGTCGAGTGAGAATCTTTTGCGGTCGGATCGATTCTACTAGATTATTTAGTTCCCAGTGGAAAAGATATTTTCCAAGTGATATCGATTCATATGTCAAGCTACAAATATGTATACCTGTTTTTTACGTTTCCTTTTACTCTTCTTGTTTGGGTCTCGTAAAATCAGTATTTTCTCTGCACTCCTTAATGCATTTTTAAAAGGGAGCAACGAGGGGAGCAATCATCTCTTTGGGTTCCGTTATTATATTTCAGGATGACCTTGAAAACCGCTAACATCGTTAAGAATTCCTCTAAAATTAGCACAAATTACAGAGGAGTAGCTTTCTTCGGAAATCACTTAGTTTTCAATCTTAAAGGTCTCTTTTTTTATAAGTAGAGTCAATATCTGTCTCTATAATTTAAAAATTTTCGGGTATATGGGAAGACTTATTTTTTGTACTGTATAAAAAAAAAATAATAAGCATAATCGGTAAGCTATGACTTCCTGGTCCATTCATTTTCTTTGCTAGAAGTATCTTTTTTTGCTTTCGTTGTCGTTTGCACACAACCGCAATAATGGAGTCTAGGAATGCACTTTTTTAGAGGAGATCCGACAATATTGTGTTGACTTTGCAAAATAGAGATCCATTCTGAGAGAGCAAGTTAAAAACTCATTTTGAAAATCAGACACAATTTAGTTTTGGATTTTCTCAGTTTATCGTAAGTCCAAAGTCGAATTTTGCAAAGGCGTGATACTTTTCAATCCAAAATTGAAAATGTATTTGATAAACTACAAGTGATTTCGAGCTCTATATATCTGTATTCAAGTATATTTAATCTGGACGGATGGGTCGGTGTACTCTTCTACACCAGAGTAAGTACTCGTGCGACCTCGACTCTTGCTTCCAAGGTAGTTAGGTATGTGGTTTGCGTGACGTCACTTATCCAAGGTCGGGTGATGAACCCCAAGAACCATTGATTCTTCAACATCCAGTTCTAATTCTAAGATTTTCCCCTTTGATTTTTCTTATCAGTTAATATTAAATCTTATTATTTAATATTAAACGCTCAAAATATCGAAGCTTTTAGATACAGACCACTTTTAGAGCCGTCAAAATGAATGAGAAAAGCAATGAAATTCTGCAGCTAGAAAATAAGGAGTATTAATTCTTCGTTTTATTTTCTCCATCAGGTATTTTAGACGTTTTAAGTCGATTGCGTTAATAATTCCCAGTAACTGGCCTTTTTAAGGCCTACAAGAACCCACCAGCTTTTTATAACAGGCTAGACATTTTTCATTCAACCCTCTGGTTTGATCGATATCGCTGTGTACGTAATTGTATCCCCGCAACCGAGTACCTACCTGCAACTTTCACGATTGAATTGTTCATCTATCGAAAGTGGTCATTGATGACCACAATTCAACTTCGTATTTTATACATATATATTATATATGTTTATAAAATATATAAACTGCAAATTCTAATTATTGAAAATAAAAAGGCTTATGTAAAAATTATATCTTTTGACCTCTTACAAATTCCGAGCCTAATTTATATTCTTGATACTTTAATATTTTGAGATGTTCTTTGTCCACTTATTAAGTATGTTAACCAAAATTCTCTTTTTGTTACAGAAATGGGTTTCCGCAAGCGACCTCACTGTTTTAAAAGACAATGATCGTGATGTCCCGGAACGTGTTATTTCGTAAAAAGGTTTACTAAACACACGGTTGAAAAACTCTAATTACAAGTAGCATGGCGGGCCATGAAAACTCTTGTCAGTAGAGGAAAATGTTCAAGTTTACTGGCTCGATGACCTAGTGGTGATGTGAATACGTAAAATGGTGAAGAGAGTTTGTCGTGATCCACCCCACGTACGAGCTACTCCATACGTGATTGTCTTTGGATAGTTGTCTATTATGACGGAATATTTGGATCCACACTTTGTCCGGGCCCTTTGCCGCGATCCAGACAGAAGAACTCTCCAAGTGAGTAAAAAAAAGTCTAGACACCTTACTTTCTCCAAAGGGTGCTCCACAATTCCAGATATATGTAATTTAAAACATGTCCGATTTTTTCTTTGAAAACAACAAGTTTTGACAAAGAATTAAGAGGCTCATGATGTTGATTTATACTATTGTTTAATTCATTAAACTCCTTTTTTATTTACCTTGATAATAAAATTGAAAACTGTAACCTGGAAACATTTAGAGTTAAACATTTTGGAGTAGAGCTCTATGATATCTGATAGGTAATTTTTCTTCGGTTCATTAACGAGAAAATTTTTATCGAATTCCTGAAGGTTTCAGTTTCGAATTTTCCGAGCACCTTGTATACGCAATAAACTTCTTTTTTCTCGTCTTTTTATCCACACCAGTACGACTTGGAGAAATACATACCTCGTCCTTTCTCTTTACGTCTCTTTTTATTCCTCTGTATTTCTCTTTCTTTCATTCCTTTTACGAGCCTCGGAAACCACAGCTCTGTACTAATTAGCAATCACAGAAATAGTTCGCCAGAGACAGATTCCGAATTCAGAAACTCGAAATTATTCCAACGTTCAAGAAAATTCTTTGCACTCCAGAGCTCAGCTTTCATTTCCACCAGTGCGAGGAAATTTCGAAAAAATTTCAAAAGGTTACCTGTCCTGCATTTCAATTCATCTAACTTGACTTTTCTGACTTTGCAGGATGTTATGAGCAGATTTTGACTAGAAGTTATATAAAAATAAAGGACCTTTTTCAAGAAGAGCCTTTCAATTTAAAGGTCCTTATTTTACTGAATGAGATTTCTTCTATTCGTTTAGAGTTCTCGCATTATATACTGATTACAGTAATTTATTTCTTGAATCCCATTTCAAGTGTTCCGAAAGATAACAATAACTAGTAACGGGCTTAATTAATCAGGAATGATAATAAAATGAGATTTCCTTTATGTACAGTTTACATAATGTTGCTAAGACGTAGGCGAGATGTTCCAGTTAGCTTTTGGGATCAGACTGGAACGAGGAAATTGTCGATCTGTCTCGCAACTTGACAAAGACTTCAATTGCATATTAGCTGCACGCGAATTTTTCAGATAAGATATTCTAATGAGTAGATAGTTTCAATTTTCTCTCTAAATAAAGTATTTGATAGAGTCATTTAATATATAAAATACAGAATGAAACAGAAGTCAATCCTAATCGAATTGAGCAAAATGAAATAAAATAAAACCGGTTCGTGATTCAAATCTTATTTAATACTACTAATTATATTTCGAGCCGGAAATTCCTATAAGATTTAGATGTTTACTCGGTCAAGATATTTCCCCCCTTGAAAATAGAAGTTTCGTAACTCAACCTGAAAATTCGATGGTGACGATCGGCTTAACATAATCTTTTTTAGTATGGTATGTGGGCAGTGCCTAACATCTCGTATATTTTTTTCAAGCTAAACCGAAGAATTAAGATCGGCAAGAGGTTCAAAGGCGATTACCGAAACCCTAACCAGCCGGTCTGAATTTACTCAACATAGCATTTACTGAACTCTGGACGATGATTGTAACGGTACAGTTGTCAGAATAAAGTAGCTTTTCGTGCAGTCAGTTTTGATTCTTACACTTATCTTCGTGTGGCGCCAAACTCGCGTGCCAATCCAATAAATTTCTAGCTATTCAATAATCAGCAAATCAAATTGTCCTTTCAACGGATCTTTTAGAGATTTATAATATTATTAGCATTTAATAATTTATGATAAAAATAGTTTCATTTCTAAAAATATATATTTGTATAATAAATACAAAACGTAGTCCTTGGGTTAATTTTAATCTTGAATGCTTCACATTCTTTTTTGATTCCCACGAGGTGTCGAAAGCATCGTTTTTCAAAGTGACATGAGAAAGTTGATGATGGTTAATCTCAGATAAGGATAAAGTTCTTTATTATCCGTATTAATTATAATCCGTAGTGAATCTTTATTGAAGATCCAGTTTGAATGTCCTGAGGATTTTCTGTCGCGGGTACAGTAGTGAGATTCGATCTCGACTTCAAGGTCGTCCAGAATTCTTCTTGTCGCCCCACTTTGAACCAAAGTGCACGAAAAATAAAAAGTAAAAAATTTCGATCACGTGACCCCAACTCATGTATTTCCCCCTGGTGGAAGACGTTTGTAAACAGCTCAGTTAGACCGAATGACGCCTTTCATTTTTCAATTCTTTTTTTTGGATTCATGAAATTGAGATGTTTCAAAAAATATAGATTTTTAATTTTTGATTTAAATAATGTAGTTTTGATCTCTTCCAATGACCCTGACGCCTCCTTTCTAGTTCTGTAATCACCAATAGATTCGGAACAGGCCACAACCCACATGAATCCATATTTGGTTTCTTATTTGTTGAGCATGGGTAGAAGGTAATAATGTGAAAATAATTCCTGTTTTTAAAAGCGGAAATAATTGATAAGCGAACGGTACTTTAGTTCGTTGAGACACGAGCCAATATTTCTCGTGCATATGAGTTTCTGCTGTGGTGTAATACTGTAATAATGTATTTCTTGTACTCTATGGGCCATTCTATGCTAGCTAAGCAAAAGCAAGTAACAACCAGCCAGACTAGGCCACCTTAGTCTTTTATACTAATATAGCTGTACTTTCGATCGTCCTGTACCACGCGACGTTGCGTGGCGAGAATTGAGGATATACTACTGCAAAGCTGACATTTAGATTTAACCGCGAACTATATTATAAATGCTATCTGAATATAATTATATCGGCTGATAGAGCTCAACTAAAAATAAGTTTTTATTTTCACTGTAAAATCAAAAGGGTTCAGAAATCCTAAAGAGTTAAAGGGCCAGTTAGGTAAAAAACTTTAAAAGGTTCCTAGATTTTGAATAAGTTCAATAGCCAATAGATAACTAAATAATGAAAATCTTCTGTAAGAGTTGGCTCTTGTATTTATTCGATTTGTAGAATTGTTTCTGTTTAATTTAGCTGATTACAATTTATTAAAAACTAAATGAACTCTGTTGACTCTTCTCCTTTTTTTTGTTACAGGATTTACAAATAATTTACTACGGCTTGTTGGGGTTGGAGGCATTACGACCCTGTAGGGATTCCGTTCTTCGCGGCCTCTGCAAAATAGTGCGCTACGAGAGACATCATGCGAATCACGTTCTTTACTAGTAAGTTCCAGTGTTAAATGCTATTCACCTCCAGACAAGGCTTTTCACTTTATAAACTCAATGTGCTTTACCTTGATTCTGGAACCTTTCGTGCTTAAAATATTTGATTTTTTACACATTCCTTCATTATTCACTTCTTCAGACTCTTTTTATTTCACTGGTTAAGTCTGGAGTGAGATACCTTAAACCTTTATTCAGTTTTACCAATTTAAAAAATTTGTACGTTCCTTTCATGCGAGATTATTGAAAATCTTACATAATTTGGATTTATATTTTTAGTAGCGTAGTTTCAATATTTCAGAATTTTTGGGTAAAGTGGTTTCAAAAATAGTATCTGGATATTGTAAGATCCTATTTCTGTTCAAGTGGAATGTAAACAATAACAATGCCCACGTGCTTTTTAAAAAAATTTTACTTTTCCCCTGTCGATGGCACCACTATCCAGTGGTGTATATATCTACTTTATCGACCTATAAGCAATTTCTACGTTACCGTTTTCATGTTTTATCTCGTGCCGGTAACGTGTAATCTCTGATATATATCTCTCAAAAAATAGAACTCCCTTCATCGTAGTTCAAGAAAGAAATACAGATGTCTCACAGTTTTTTCGATTTAAAAAAGTGTTTCTTTTTTCGGCTTTTTGTTTTGGATCACAAAAACATGTTTTACAGAGAAATTTGTTTTATTTAATTTCGGTACTTGTACCGAAATGTACTTTGACCATATAAATGGTTTTATATTTTAATTTAGAAACAATGAAAATTTGAAATAATATATATCTCAGAAGCAATTAAAAATATTTCTCTTTTATGAAGATTGCTTTTCCCGTTTTTCATCTCCGTTTCATTTATACGTTAGAGTTTCGGGACATGTATACGCGACACGTAACAACATACGGGATTTACACACGTGTGCCTTTTCCTTTTTGAGAGAGATGGAGACTTCCTGTACGTGCACCGTTTGAAAAGGTTGCACACCAGAACACCGTGATGACGTTTTCTCCTCTCTTCCTCTTCTTTTCTTACATCATTTCCACCCAGAGATACTCAAACTATCACCTCATTTTACACTATTGTCTTTACCTTTTATTGCAGTAGACTTTATCTCCCTACTTCATCAGAAAACTCTTGAAAAGGAAGGACACTTTCGCAATATCTGTGTCACTCTTTTTTTGCCTCTTTCTCGTACCTGCGTTCATTGAACATTTTTTCTGTGATCGGATTCTTTTCATTATTTACTTGCTCATAAAATCCTATAAAGTTCTGACCCGAAGACTTCTAAACTAGATTTTTTTTAACGAACCTATTTTGTTTTGTTTATTCTTTTCTTACCAATTCTCAATAACCACTTTATTCCTGTTTAATGAATAGGTTTGCATTTGTGAAATCCCATTATGTGTCTCATACACGGAAAAAAGAAAATAGCTGAATTTACCATTTAAAATAGTCAACTTGCGCTTTGAACGCATTTTTCCTGAAATTTAGTAAGTTTTACTATTTCAAATGGTAATTTTTGCTAAGAAAATTGCAAACCCTGCTTTTTCATTGTAAGAGTTACAATTTGAAATAATAAAACTTACTAAATTCCAGAAAAAATGCGTTCAGAGCGCAAGTTCACTATTTTAAATGGTAAATTCAGCTATTTTCTTTTTCCATTATTATTACAAGTATGGCCACTTTACCCAAGAAATCGAGATAAGACGATCGTGTTCCGGTGCGAAGACGATCGTGCAAGACAAATGACAGTGGTCGAGAAGAAAGAATCTCTCTTATTACACGTTATAAATCATGGAACAATTGCTTTCAGCACCGGAGAATTGGCCACAAGCTGGTACATCCTGCTCTCAGGTTCAGTGTTCATCGATGGATCTATGTTTCTTCCCCGTTCAAGGTAAGCTACTTAAATATTCATTATTTCCTCTAAATTAGATTGATTATTTCCTATAGATTCCGCATAAATAGCAATGGTAATTTCAATCGCGTGCTCGAAATGCGGGAATAGATGTGACATCTCGTGACTTTCCTCACTAGAAACTAGAAAGGAATTTTTTCGATAGCCTCCTGAGTTCATAGAATTTTCTACTTTTCAAAAAAATTCTAGGATCCTCTCACGTTTCTTTTTTTATTATATCAAGAGGCTTGAGGTAGATGCAATTGATATAAAATCGAGCTGGATCGATATAGCAGAATACACAGGATTCTATATGCACAAGTGCCTCGTCTGAAAGAGCTTTATAGGGAGAGGCATTCTTCCTGCACAATATCTCTCGTATCTGGAGGTTTTTATACATTCCCTAAAGGGAAAAGCGCATCCCAGTGACGTAAAAACCGATTCTATTTATATAAAAGAGCTCAATGTCCGCTGCTTTGGAAGGTCACTTGACATTTAACGATTCTAAAGATAAAAGATATATAAAAAGGACAGGTAACTTTTTCCATTCGTTTATTTTATATCTACAGCTTCTTTTTACTCTCAGGAAATACTTTCCTTTTTATTACAACAACCCAGATTCTTGTTTAAAAATATCTGTTTAGAATTTAAATCGTGTATTAATGAACTAAAAAATGTATCAGAATATGGTTCGTTATATTTTATCTCTTCGATCTAGATTCGATATATTGAAATTTATTTTATTGCCAGATAATCCTAATTGAGTTTTAGTTTTAGTTTATGGCAGTGTTTCGTAAATGTATTTTATAGTCAGTGGAGCATGTTAAATTGAGGAATTTAACTACTTATTTCTTTTTTTCTTTTTAGAAAATATTTTAAACTTTATTTAAAACCATGGAGTTTGAAAATTTGAAATTATATCAAGAAGTATTTAAAGACGTCTCGCTCAGATATCAGAATACACTAATGACTTAATTGGACATTTTTAAGAAACAACTTGTCATAATCGATCTTTTAAACTGTGTCAGTGATAATTGGGGTTTACTTTTACTACTTTTTTAAACTCGTTCGGCATAAAATCGCCCATGGCGTTACTTGAAGTGGCACATTGGCGTTGAAAGAAGCCGGGGACCTTGGCCATGTTGCTATTCTATGTGCAATTGTGCAAGCAAAGAGTGCGTTTCTCCCGCATTCTTCAGCTGGTCGATAAGGAAATACCGCGGATTACCCGCTCATTTCAACCGGTAACGAGTGAATATACTGTAACCACTTGAAAGAGGGATTCGTGAGAGATCTGGTTTCAATGACGATCTTCTCCATATATTTCTTTCCCTTTTAGTTTATCTACGTTTATACCTACGTCCTACGTTAACGAGAGTGAATGTTCTCACGTACTTGCACGGTTTACATAATCCAAAGTCGCATATAAGTATACCAACTATTATGTTGATGTCGACCACAAACCCATAATGTCCACTCGACTTGGTCGCGTAATAGTGATTTTATTTCTACGATTTCTCTATTGAAATCTGGTTCCCATCCAGTGCATAACTTTATTATTTCCTTGGCGTGAGTGAATTTTATTTTTATTTTCTTATAGTACATCACCCGGTACCATTTTATCTGAATGAATCACGATTTTTATTCTCTCGAGTCATATGTTTGAACTGACGATACAGCAGAATTACGGAAATCATATTGTAACTCGAATTTCTTAATCTGTAAATGACTCGGAATTATCTTTTGTTTCCCTCAATCAAAGAAGCGTTTGAAAAAAGTAAATTATTTCCGCTTCATATAATTACATCTTTCCTCAAAATATATAATTATATCATAGCTTACTCGTTATAGACTCTAGTTTAATGACCTCTGGTACTTTTTGGGTAAGCTAAACTTACGAAATTAGTTACTTCCTTCGACACTTTCGTGAGAATAGTAAGAAAAGTAAGATACTTTAAGGAAATACGGGGTAATAAGTTTTTAAAAATGTAAATATATAGTAGTGTAAATAATAATTCCCGCAAAATTAAAATTAAAAGCCAGTAAATTAATTCGCCAGGAGTTATTATGAGTTTCTCTTTGAGAAAATCAAAAATTGGACTTGAAGTGTCTTGTAATTACACACTTGGACCACTTAAGTGGTTCTTTCCAGTCAGAGTGAGTCAGAACTTTGCGGGTTTCGAACTTTTAACGAACTTTGCAACTCGAACGTTCAGAAATTATTGCACTGAGTCTCGATAATCAAATCGAGGCTTTAAGAAGTAAATGGACATACCGAGTTACCGAGCAGTGTAAATATATAAAATTTCGACGGTGAACGTGGGGCGTGGCGATTCGTGCATACCTGTATATCTACAGGCCATAGTTATGCTTTATACATACACATTATACAAGCACACATTCATTTAAACGTATGCATATGCATATGCAAACATATATTCAAACATAAACATGTATGCATGCATATATAATTATGTATATAGCGTAAGTACAAATGTTTGCACGCACTCATTCCTATGCACTTACGATTTATTCTCTCTTTCTCGATTTTGCCGAGTATTTACGAATATTTCCGAGGATCCACGGAACTTGGGAAAGAGATAGAGGCTGAAAGATGAAGGGAGAGCACGTGGGTGAAAAAGGGTGGGAAAGAGAGCGGACAATGGACATGGAAAAAGAGAGAAAGAGATAAAAGTAAGCTAGAGATGAGAAAGAGTTAGAGTGAGGAGAGAAGTGGGGAAATTACAATGGCGTAACCCTGGGGGCTTGAGGGTCTTTGCCCTCAAATCTTTGCTAAGCCTTTGTTTTGATTTGTAATCATTCAGTTATCTTTTACATTATTGAAAAGAAATGTCCCAGGCTGCGGTATATTTCATCTTAAATGTCATAAGTTCACAGTATTGTATTATAAATAATCCATTTATGACTTTTAATTTAATAAATTTTAAACGCGGAGAAAATGTTAATCTTTAAAATTTCGGATTATTAAATTATAAAATGTGCGTATATATTAACTAAAAAGTGGTTCAATTCAATACACCCGAAGTTTGGAACTCGTTTTTAAGCGAACTAATCATTAATTTCTTAATGACGAACTTTACAGTAATTTCGAAAATAAACTTAAAAAATTTAAACTTAAATTTCCGTAATAGATAATAATTTGATAAGAAGAGTCTTAACCCTTTGAAATTAAATCTTTCTTACGCCAATGTACGCATTTAGAGTCCCCGAGAGAGATCGCACTAGTGATCACGTCTAAAGTGCAAGAGGGAGAAATTCCTCGTGTGCTGAGAGAGAAACTGACAAGAAGAGTGGGAGAGAGACAAGCCTCACCTCCCGAGAGACTTGCAGTCTTCTCGAATATATCGCTGGGGTTGGTGAGAGGCGAGTGCTCAGCGGTTAATATCAAATCGCATTCCGATCTCGATATAAACCACCTTTCTTCGAGAAAATCCTATCAAAAATTGACATTGTCTTCAACCTCTTCATTTCATAATCGCGAAAAATAAAATCAACATCAATGTTTCTCAAGGCGCGATGTCGACGTCCTCTCGCCGGATTCCTTCGCGATTTCGCAAATTCTTCCACTGCCGATCCCCAGTGAATAAAAGTGCAACACCTTAAATTCACTTCAGTGCAAAAATTCCAATTAAAAATCATCAGGACCAAAATGGAGTATCAAAATCTGTACCAAAATCTGTACCAATCATTGGAGAGTTTTAAAAATTAGAGAATTTCAAAGAAACGTGTGTACTACTTAAGATCTTGGAAATTTAGATACTGATATAAGGATATTATTAACTGTATAGCCAATCGATTGTGAAATAGTTACAAATACAACGAATTTGCATAATAATTACATTAATTGGGAGAAACTTCAGTGAAGTGGAAACGAAGGAATATTAATGAGATTCAAGGAAGAGGTGAGAAATATCGGCTGAAAAACTTGTTAAATAAGTGTATCGCGCGCCGAAAAGTGGGACCAGCGACTCGTGCAATAAAGTGCACGAAACTTATGCACATGCATCGATAAGCATAGTATTTATGCACTCATAAGTACCTCTCTCGCCTCTCTTGGCTCTCCTACAAAGTCTCCACGTTATTATTACTACGGCCCCGTATAGTCGCGAGTAGCTTTCACCTGCTACAAGACAGAAAACACAATCTTGGATTGTTCTCTACTTACTCAACTGTGAAAAATATCCCAATAAAATCACTAATCTATTGATATTTTAAAGAAAAAAGTGGTGAAACAAGTGCAGATTATATAAACAAAATAATCAAAAGACACAGGAAAAATGTTTAAAATGTTAAAAAATGTTTTCTGAGTGAAAAATAGTTTTTTGTGGATTGTTGTTGTTGTGTCGGGTATTGTGAAAAAAGTTGGATTTTAAAGAAAGCCGGCAAACTGGATGCTACAGACGGTGCCCCTCCTCCCCCTCCCCCACCCGACATCACTGTCACTCAGGATGACCGGTGAGATACTAAAATTACTTTAAATAATGACTTTTTGTTTTATTTTCACGATATTTCCTTTTCCTGAGTTATAGATGATGTTTTTTTACGCAGAGCGTTATTACAAATGATGATGAATGTGTGTAAATTCTATTACAAATTCAAATTATTGTAAAATTTTAAAGTAAACGCGTTAAAATATCGAGAATTTAAAGACAGGACGATTTTTGCAGGGAAAAATCATAGTTTGCTGGGAGTTCGAGAAAAACCAAGCGTCAATTTTTACTGATGTTGAAGTTTCCAATAAATTTCCGCTTGGTTAAACGACCGGAGGGTAAATTTGTTTTTGAAGCATAACAATTTTCTGAAATTGTAGCGTGTTGTTGACAGCATTTATATTTGAGTGACAAGCCTCACAACTTTTTTGTATACGATGGATTGTCTGTCCACGATGAAGCTTCTATGTTTACAGTTTGACAGTTTATTATATGGGTTTGAATTTCAATTAAATTGTATGGTTCAATTAATTGAACTATATATTGAATTAATGATTACAATTGTAATCATTAATTGTTTTTTGAAAAGGCGAAGTTTATTTGACTCATCCTTTTGTATTTGTAGAATACATTTTTCACATACAATTCAAAACCGTCAAATGACATTATGTGTGTAACCGTTTATGAAAAGAAAAACCCATAGATTAAGAATTCTATAAAAGACGTGCAAACATAATACTCGGTTTTATATTGTCGAGGAGCTTCATCCCTTAAAAGACGATCGATCATTTTTCAAAGGGGACACATTTATGTCTATAAACGGGCAATGCGTCACGGGTACATTATGGCAAGAAAAAGTTCTATAAATAACAAAGTATTTACAAGAAAAGCGGAAATTTTTATATGAAGTTACGTATAGCATTTTTTATTGAATTAATCATTCACTTTTTATCTCTTACAATTGAAGTGAAAATT
Source organism: Synergus gifuensis (assembly GCA_904066015.1). Lineage (NCBI taxonomy): Eukaryota > Metazoa > Arthropoda > Insecta > Hymenoptera > Cynipidae > Synergus > Synergus gifuensis. Next base: position 3,075,857 of record CAJFCO010000046.1, on the reverse strand, counting down.
TTAAACTTTCCAGTTTGTACTGAGGTTTATTTACATTTTATACCTTTCGCAACAGAAGAAACCACACATGAAATTTTTGGCAGGTATAATCATTCATCGTCACGTATTAATGCACGTGACGTTCTGTCACACTTTTGAGATCACACGTTTAATTTCCATTGCAGTAGTAGGTATCGTTTCGTGATATGCAAGATCTAGAGGTTGGATTTCAAATTTTAAATTCACTCTTGCATTCTGTTTTCAGTATCACGTGTGAGACCGAAGAGAAATTTCTTTTCTCTCTTTCATAGAATTCTTGACTTTCTATCTTTACTATTCTTTCTATCTCCTTTTATTTTCTGGTGGTTTCCCACCAGAAGTGGTTGAAATAGAGGGTAAAATAGTAAAATTGAAAATATTTCAGCAATAGAGAAATCGATATTCTCTTTCATATATATTTATGTTCCCTTCTTCTCTGCATCTTTGTGCATTCCTGCAACAAAGGGTATATTCTCCCCTAAAAAGTTAATAAATTTTCCTCACAAAAGTTTCACTTCCTTGCTTATTTCATTATGTGCGAATTATATAGAATTTATTGCAAGTTGTGACTGGGACTGTCGAATATAGACGATGAGAAGATTAAATATTAGGGTTTGCAGACAAGAGAATGAAAATAGGGAAGTCTAGGGTTCCGGTCGTCCGCCCCTGGCTGATTTGATGAATGGGCGGGTTTTATTGTGCAATTAGGGGACTGCACTTACTTATGCATGTAGAACTAAAGTACTCTAAGCAAGTCTGCAATCATATAACTAGTTTTCTAATGATATCAATTTTTTCAATTCTCACGAGGCGATAACCTATTTTAGGGCTGTAATTAAATTTCCAATCTCTACGGGATTCAATTCAAATAAAATTGTGAAAGAATTCATAATCATGGTTCAGAAGATCTTATATTATTTTCGAACATTTTGCTTTATAAATGAAATATGAGATCAAGTTAATATTTCCATAGGGAGATGAAAATTAAATAGACTAATAGTGTTTACGAGTATATATTTTTAGATTAAGAATATCGGAATGAAAATGATTGGCATATAGCTCATTATTATTCTATAGGGCTCAATTTGCGAATTCTCTCTTGCGTTCTTATACTTTAGGTACAATGCTGCCTTTGTTCGTTTCATTTGCGCGCGGAAATTGGCCGATGAAACTCTGAGAAAACTCTCGCCGACGTCGCACGAGAAAATCGTTTAAGAGTTCTGCATTTGATATATAAATTCAATATATAACATTCTTGCAATATATTCAAATAATTATAAATATTTTAATAATTAGTAATATGAAAAATGCTGTTATACTTTTAAAAATCTCTTAAGATTTAATCTTCATGGTTTAATAATTTTGAGATTTATTTTTCCCAGGATTAGAAAAGCTTCAGGCGATCTTGAGATGTCGTTTTTAATCGATTAAGTCATGATGGAATTTCCGGGAGGACGAGCTTGCCCGTTAGCTGGTCTTTCTGGGACACATTTTCTCTTCGATTTCGTCCCTCTCTTGGAGTCTTGACTGATATGCTATCTATATCTAATTTTGTTGATCGTATACACATCGCAAACTATCGATTTCCTATCGCTCAAACGAGCCAAGCATGCAGTTTTATCTCGGTAGGTCGGGGCCTCGCAAAAGGAAAATCGCGCGTAGGTACACACGAGGAGCAGACAATGTTTGCATGGATAACATAAGAAACACATACACACATTTATATTTTCATTCTCGTAGTTGATTAAGTAGGTGGGTTAGGTTAGTTAGTTACGCAGACACAGATGACCCTTACGTAACGTCCAAGTAATCGAACCCATTGCATATTTGTCACAAAGAATCACCGATGCACGTGAATTCAACAGAGCGTGAATAACAATTATCCGCTGAAAGGTGACTAGGTTATCATTTTTTAACTGAGACTATACACACCACTTTTTTAATATAGAATTTTCAAAGAGGATAATCCCTAGAAATTTTAAAGTTTAGTGACTTGATTTTTTTTACAAATCTTTCAATTTTAAAATATTTTTTTATGGCTCTGCACTGAGAAAAATGTTTGGTTCGGACAACAAAACTTTTTGTTGCTATTGAAGCAACAAAAATTGTTGGTTGTGCTAACCGAATTTTTGTTGAACCAACCAAAGTTTTGTTTTCAACCAAAACTGAGATTTTGTTGGTTTAAATGAATTTTCTTGGTTCAACAAAAGGTTTGTTGAAAGAACCAAGATTTGGTTGGTACAACTAAACAATTTTTGTCGCTTCTATATAGATACAAAAAGTTTTGTTGTCCGAACCAAACAGTTTTCTCAGTGTGGGTACTAAAAAATCGATTTGAAATATACACTCGAAGATGGAGTTTTCCAATGGAATAACTCTTTTTTTTTTAAATCAAAGTAATGATTTAATGATGCTAATGACGAGCTTGTCACACGGTTTGTGATCGCAATTACAGAGCAGTGCTTAACGATAGAAATAGAGGGTAAAACCCGTAATAAATGAAAAAAGTAAGGTAGCAATCCAATTAACCAATCAAATGCGCGCACGACTCTTCAAAGAACTTTCTGCGATAGCTTTTGATTGGCTTAAACCGCATACCCTTTAAGGTTTTTTTCGAATGAAACGACCTTAGCGGGACTGATCGTCGACTCGTGCCGAGAGGACTTTTTTGCGGATCCGTATTCGTATTTCCACCGTTCGCTTATTGACATACTTCTGCGGTTCAAAAAAAAGAAACGGAAAGAAAATTCACGACGGATTGCTATTTCTGTCGTATCACGATTCAGGGTCATTCTGTTTTATAAACGAGGTGAATTTCATCAGAATTCATCAAATGCAGTCTTTTCGAAAAACAAGACACTGTAATCGTTTCGAAATGTCTTTTGTTCAACTTTTGAATGATTCTAATTTAAATGATTCTAATTTTATTATTAGATTGTTTAATTTTATATTCCAAATGAGATTGGAAGGCAAATCGAGTTAAGTTTTTGACAGTTCATAACGGCTTTTTGAAATACGGTTTATATTGTCTCACTGGCAGAAGGGCACAGAAGGACCTTTTGGTGAATCCAGAAATAATGGATCATTCTCCTAAAACGCGTGCCGAACATAAGGTCTGACCATAGTGAAGGGTTCTTGGCTGCACAATCGAGGTATTACATGTTGTAAAAGGTGAAGGGGGATAAAACAACCCCTGTTGATACAACAGCCGGCATCACGTACGCCAATCCCATCATCTCGCTTTTAATAAAATTAAAGGTCCTTCCATTACCAGTAGAGGCAAATAAAGGGTCGTGTCTTCAAACCCTATATACTCTTTACAACAATTTGCAACACATTAGTATCCTGTCAGTTATTTTATCCTGTATTTTTATTCATAAAAGTGATGAATGCAAAAGCGATCAAGTTAGAGTTAGTTATGTAAAGGGGCTTGAAGTAAAAATTGATTTATGGTTTCAGAGACTGGAGTAGAATATTATGAATAATTTATTTTATATACCTCAGAATATGGAAGCTCTTAGCAACAACCGTTAAATAATTTATTTCTTTTCAGAATCTTTTTCTCTCTTACCTTTCTCTCTCGTTTCTTGTGTGTCAGAAAGCAGTTCTTGCTTTGTATCGTGCGTTCTCCTACTTTTGATTAGAAATTCGTCACTTTTTATTAGCTATTAAATAATAGAGAAACATTTTCTTCTCGTATTTGCCTCCATGCATCTCGGTCAAGACTTTTCCGTCCTACGTGCAGTTCCTCTGCACCTTAAACCCGTTGTAAGAGCCAAGGCTATCGAGTGCATTCCGTAGGTGCTCCCTTGGCTTCATGAGAGACCGCCAGGGAGGAACGATTACCTACCAACTATACTACTATATTCCACTTCATAGTATAACTATATATACAGTATATATAGTAATATATGCAATACGGAATTTAATGCCGTCGGTCCTCGAGAAGTCGACATCAAACCGTCTCACTTCTTTTGCCCTGAAATTCCATCCAGATTCGCGCATTTCCCTTATAAGGGCAGAGAGGGTGGGGGCAAGTTGTCAGATTGAAGCAGTAAACGCAAAAGTAGATCTTGAATCTTGAAACAAGACGAAATAAAGAGAAAGAAACGTTTTTCGCCTTCGCACAATTCTAGCTTTTTAGAGAGACTGTAACGCATTTATTCTTATCGTATTCTGGTGTAATATAAACATTGTCCAACATCAACGAGTCCTTTTTATTGTAGACTTTATAGTAGATATTATAGTCTATTTTATGGATTTTATATTAGATTTTTATGAGAGAAACATTCCGCTGTTGAGAGTATTCTGTTCAATTTTCTGCTTTGTCGTGGTAATAGAAGCTAAAGTAATATAAACCAAGTGTTTTTAATTCTAGTAGTAACTAATCAATTCTTCTTTTGTTTCAGGTGAGTTCTTTACTTCATAGGCAAATCTTTGCGTGAGTAGAAAAATCCTTAAAAATTATTTGAAATTTAATCTAAAACAATAGAAGGTTCAGCACAATAATTTTCTAGTGGTTATATCCGTATAGTGTACGTAATTTATTCTACGCAGTTTCATCTTTTGTGGTACGTGATTAGAAATTCAAAAATCGAACCATTGTGTTCCATTCATGAAAGAGATGCGCGTCGAAAGCCCGATGTTTTTCTCTACTACATATGTATATTCTGTATAATCGCGTGGATAAAATGCATAGATAAATGCACCGCATTGCGGAAGGGTCGCTCTGCCAAAAAAGGCATAAGAACTTCTCATAGGCTCCAACAAATGGCTCCATCGGTCTTTATTTTGTCGCCAAATCCTTCCTTTTTCAGGCGGGAACAGTTTGGCGAGTTTCCTTTATACTCTGAGTCAGGATTTATTCCAGTGGTGCATTATCGCAATAAAAACTTTACAGAATTGGGGTTCAGAAGGTCATTCTTGAAAAATATCCTGACTGACCTTATTTTCAAAAGTTACAATAGTTATTATAAATTTGGTAAAATTATAATTTATATTCCCTTTCTCACTCTTTTCAACGTCTCCAACTTCAATTAGATTCTTCTTATCGAACAAGATCAGACTTTATCTTTATACCCTTATCCCGCATCTACTTTGAATTCCAAAGGAGTAAAGGAACATTGACGAGTTCAGTAACACGCAGAAAGAATGCTAAGAATAAAAAGTAATTTACGTTTAAGGCTAGAAAATATTTTCTCCGTGAACTATCATCTTTCAGAGATCTCATCTTCTTCAACTCCGCGTCAAATTCACGTAACGAAATAGCGTGATACAATAATCGTCGTAACTCGCCTAATGTTACATCTTTAAGCTTACCGTTACTCTGAGATTCTTGGTACTCATTAAATCTCTTCTACCAGAGAAATTAAATCTAAGAAATGTAGTTTTTAAAAAAAAAAGTTGAATGAAACCCTTTCTGCTATGTAATAGAAAGTAGTTAAAGTGATTTAAGTGATTAAACTTTCACGCTCTGGATTCATAAAATCTCTTAATCATTTCTAAAACTTTGATTGCAGAAATTAACTTTTCTTTAGCCTTTTTGATATTGAAAGGCGATGATTATTATTTATGGCACATAAATAATTAACTCTGGATTCTCTGGAGCGTAATTTCAATGCTTACGTAATTCGTACACTGAGAAAAAAATATTCGAAAATCAAATAAACTTTTTTTCTGGGTGTAAGATTTACTATTAATTAATTTTATACTCTCATAGTCTTATCACAATATCAACCCCTCTTTTAGTTCCACGGGGGTTATTCCTTGTTTGCAAAGAGACCCGAGGGAGAAGAAAAAGAAAAACACTTGAAACAAAGGATTGCTGGAGTGGAGTAATCAGTTTAACTAGCAAAGCGTATATATTTCTACGAATTCCACGTGCCCTTAAGGGCCTCCTGGCATCGTTCAAGCGCGGCTATCGAAGTTACCCTAAAAAGGCAGGCTGGATAATAAGCAGAAACAAGAGCATATCCGTAAAAAAACGTGCAGCCGCCCTAAACAATAGGCTCGCCTCGTGCTCAGAAAGCCTCGGTTCCTTTCCTTCTCTTTATTCCCTTATAGCTTATAGCACTCTTTAATCGTCCCTAGTCGATGCCAATGATCTTGTAAACATTTACATTTGTTTGATCCACACTCAGAAAAATATTAATTTTCTATTACGTTTTCATAAGTTCTTCACAAGAAAAACTTTTTTTTGTAAAAGAAATAAGATGTAGCTTTTTTAAATTAAATTTCCACAATGAAAGTCTAGGGATTTCATTTTTTGTCACTTCTATCCAGAGACTTTTCTTTTTTTTTCTTTTCTTCTTTTGTTTCTTTTCTTTTTTGCATTTTTTGTCCAAAGACTGATTTAATGCTCTGTGACGATCGATAGTTGAAACTTCCACGAAAACTCAGAGTTCCTCCTCCACTTCTTGGCTGCTTCGCATTCAAGTGGAAAGAATTGCAAGCAGCCAAAGACGCACGTGAAAGTTTCACGACAAACGCGACGAAACTTTTCACGGAGAAAACTTTTTTAATGTAAACCTCCCACAATATCGTCACATTTTTTTCCACTCCGGTGACTTTTTCTCGTCATTTTCCTTTTCCGAAAGCAGATGTTGCGCGAAATGAGTTTAAATTTCCCGCCACATAGTTGTGAGTTTTGAAAAAGTTATTTCGGACTTTGAATTTCAATTTCTCTAGCTGAAAAAAGTTTTCCGGTTGCATCATCTGTTATTTCAGAATTTTATTGAAATCTTCGATTCTGTCATATCAGATTTTAGATTAATCCATTGTTCATTTTTACAAAAATAGAACGTCTGTATTTGAAACTCGAAATTTTGCTGTTCGAGTAAATTGGAGTACTTTTCTCATTTTGCCTTGAACAGAAAAACCCTGATGTTAAAATGGAAACCGGAGGCATGCATCCTTTATTTCAAATAGTCGTTTCCCTCTGACAAAGAGACTCTAAAAGATGAGAATCCTGCTGCTGGTTTTTCATTATTGTAATCATCGAAGAAGTAAAAATAGAAGTTCACCAAATTAAAAGAGGGAAAATTAACAAAATTAGGTCAGTCTCGTGCTGTCAAATAGTCGATTCGAGGTGTTCCAGATTCTTAGGAAAAGGTCAAAATAGCCTCATTTTAGGGGCTTCTGCGTTCATATCATGTGCAGCGTGGCTTCCTTTGGCGGCTGCAATATTCCCGAGATATTCCCTCGCTTTGCTTTCAGCAGAGTGGAGAGTTGTGCAAGTGTGCAAGTGTGCAAGTGCAATGCACGCCTGCACAAAGCAAAAGTGCAACCAAGTGCGTCGAAATGCCTGATTGGCGGCGAAACCATCGCAGATACAACGTCATAGACATGAGGCACATGTGTATCGCTCACCTGACTGCCTCCAATACCCATCTACGTCTACGACTACGTTTTACCTCCCTTTGCACGTCAGGAACATTGACTATTCACTATTCCATGGTGCTAGTCTAAATAACTATGCAAATTATCGAACTGTCCATCAATTTCGATTTTTTGGCTCGTTAAAATTGACTCAGAGTGGATTTTTATCCTATCAGGTTCTCGTTAGAATCGGGAATATTTATCTTTTAACTAGGGATGAGATTTGCTCTTGTTGACCTTTCCACAATTTCCTAGTTATTGAATTGGATGAATAATTTATTTTAACAAGAAAGTGTTCCGGTTGTTTTTAAAAAACTGTCGGTTTCGAAAAGGTTTCATGTTTTCTTCATCCTCAATTTGGTGACACGTGAGTTGTTTCCACGTGCCATAATTCGTTTCCCATTCCCTCGTCAACTTTTACCTTTTGTACTGAAACATTGCATGTGTTTCGCGTGCGAAGCATGTCTCACGCACATCACGTGCTCAGACACAATATCACAATATTAAACGACGCACGCGCTTTCGAAGTAAATTGTCATACAGAAAATCGAATTATGATTAAGTTTAAGAAGGTACTATTATCTTGCATGGGGATAATATTCAAACTTTCTCATTTGAAACGCTTTCAAGAATTGAAACGTTCAACTGCGAATAAATTCTTTCTTTATTTTTTTTTATTAGACCTTTTTCTATGTCTCTTATTGAGAACCGTGAGTAAAATTACATTTATTACTCATATCATTGTACTTGTAACTTTTACCGCTACCTCCTCATACGAGTGTATAACGACACATGTAGTTTGCCTCTAGTCGGACTCTACAATTAATTATTTCTGCAAGTTGCAATTATTCCGCAGGCATGTCATATTTGACCGCCACACCAAGATTCTTGGATGCTCCCAGAGATATAATTACGGGATCGTCACTTATTCGCAGAAAGTGGAGGAAAAGTTGCGGAGAAATCTTGCTTTTTCCTTTTAGCTTCTAGCGAGGTCGTTTTTAACACGCTTTAATCAGTTGCGTGTATAACTGTTGCCTTTCTATATTGGTTCACTTTGCGTGCATAATTTTCCTGAGAGTCGGAATTTTTTGCGAAAAAAAATTCTTATTAAGACCCACAGTTTTAGTAATTACTGAGAGGGGTTAATTATTCATTCACAAAAGTATTACTTTATACGTTTCTTGCCCAAACAATGAGTGATGTGATTTTAATGTCATTTGATTTCGTATTCATATATGCGAGTTGCGGTATTTTAAGTGCTTGTAAAATAGTAAGAGTGCGTTGAAATGTGAGGTAATATTCAAGGAAAATTCATACTCAAAGTTCGTATTTTCCAGTCCATATTTTCCAGTTCTTGTTTTTCAGTTCCTATTTTCGAGTTCTTGTTTTCCAATTCATGTTTTCAAAGTGAAAATTCGTGGAATTTAAGTCTTAGGCAAATCTCTTTTTGTAGCAGAATATTGGATTGTAAAATATAGTGATTGAGCCAGATATGGCCAATTAGAAAGTTTATTGGTGCTAAAAGTAAAATTGGCTCTACTCTTATAGTAACGAGGCGGAATCAAATTGCGTCTGGACCAGGGAACTCACTTCCTGGTAGCCTTGTAATCTCTTTTAAATTTTCCCAGTCCCCTCTGACACGTGGTTGCAAGCTCAAGGGGATTAAATCTGACCACGTGTCACATATCTATAATATACAGTATAGACACAACGAGAGAAAAGGGGTAAACAGCTTGCTGATTATTTGCACACGAGATGATAGTAATCTCCTTTCATAACGAACATATTATGCATTATACAAGCAGCACTGATTCTGAAATCATTTTTCCATTATATTATATAAAGAGTTCGCATTTATTTATTTAAATAGCGCTTTCTCATTCAATGCGACCTCAAAACCCGAATATTTTTTTAATATTTTTTTGGCACGAGACCACATTTTTACTTTTTTTTTTTAGTCTGCGAATATGAAAAAAGTATAAATGTTGGCTTCTGGTAAAATGCCAATGTGTATATTTTCAAATCGCAGACGTCGTGTTGGTTTTTAAGTAGTGTGAGAAGAGTGAGTACCGCGCATTGCAGGCCGCGGGCTAGAAAGTAGCCGGCAACTATTATGAGTTTGTTGGTGGGTCATTTATACACTGATATCTAGTTGATGTTAACCTCTTGTCGTGAAAAACCGGCTAGAAACTAGCGACATTTAATTCTAATGGATCGAGAAACTCTGTGACAAAAAACGGTGCAAGATTCCACCCTGGCGACTTTTATCAGTGAGATTATAAAGATAGATCGGAGAGAAAGTCGTAATTCAATTAATAACTTTCTAATGCACACAACTTGCCACACGTGTAAGGTTCATTGCTTTCTCAACATTTCGCGCTATTAATAAATTATTAGGTGTTATTATATATTTAAACCAACAAAATATTTGACCATGCTCAATCAAAATATAATTTACTTTCTTGGAATTAAATGAAAATTTAAATTACGAGGAACACACAAGTCAGATTAAATTTTTTACACCGGGTTCTTTTAATTTAGTAACCCTGCATTCTATAAATAATCCTTGTAAATCCCCGTGGACCTCCCAAATCTCCATTTCACCACCTGGATTTGCAAATTTAATCTCCGACTTAAAATAATTCGTCTGGGTCTGAAAAATTCAGTTCAAAGCAAAAGTAAACTTAGACAAGCTAAAAATTCCGATTTTATATTTTTATAATAATCCCTAAAGCAATTCTGTATATCACGTTTACTGTCATATCGACTGTACACTCTTATCATTGTCGGTAAGGTAGATGTATAGCGTAGTCGAGAATCTTTTAGATGGAAATTGAAGACGATTTCTGCCTTGTCGATTGAAGTAAAGCAGCAATCTGCAATAAAGGTTGCGTAAAACTCCACCAGGCTGCAGTTTCAAGATTCCACTTTCAAAAGTGTAAAATTAAAGCAATTTAATCCTAGATTTAATCTTTTTGGAAATATTTTGAAAAAAATATTCCTTTTAAGACATCCTGTAATAATTAATTTATCATGCTCACCACTATCTAAAATCTGCCAATTTCAAAAGCTTTCCAATTATTGTAAGAGTATATCAATTTAGTAATTGCAGCTGTCTATGTAGGTACCTCTCAACTACAGTCCACAAATTTTCAAATGCAACTTGTAATTAATTTACAATTATAAAGCATTACATAATTATGAGTATGCTAATAGACAATCCAAATTGCAGATTCTGTTGAGATATCTGGAAATAAGGGCATGGAAGAGAGTAAACCTAATAAAATAGGTGAGGGTGTAATCACGTTTCCATTAACTTTGACCCCGTTTCGAGTTTCGAGTCCGAGGGTAGCCAATCAGTCTCCATTTGAGGTGCCTTAGAGATACCTCACATTAGAGATAGAGTAGAATTTACTCATATGGTCTCTATCTCTTATGGGAGGTATATGTATAGTCTATATACACATATACTATATACTGAAAACTATATAGTAAGATATATACATATATATATATATATATATATATATATATATATATATATATATACACATGTAAGATATACATGTCTTACACCACATACGTATATATCATATTGTACATCGAGTGTTTCTCGAGTGCCTTTAGAAAACGTCAGTCCTCTCCACACAGTAGCTTCACAAAGCAGCTTTTCACGACACTGGTTTTCCTCCTTTTCGTATCAAAAAAAGAGCTCTTCTCTTTCTCCCACTTTCAACCTTTCATTTTTAAAGATGCGAGATTCGTATTTTCCCTCAAGTTAATTTTCAAATTTCTCGGAATAGATTCCGAATATATAAGGAATTCTTCTTTTCAAATATTTCAAACAACCATCGTTTCACATGGTGCGTCGTTTTACAAATGATGCATATTTTTCCACATGGTTTGGAAACTATTGCAGCATTCTTAGGAAAATGGAAAAGCACCTTGTAGAATGCTTGTACGTGCCACGAGACAAACTTAAGATCCCTTCAAGTACTTCCGCGGTAATTTGCGCACTCTACGCTCTTGAACTTTTTCTTTTTCTCCCCTCAAAGAATATCGTGGCGGTTCTTCGAATCGGTTCATCGATCATAATAACAGAGCCATGGCGACAAGGAACAAGTCTTTGAGTCTTTCTAAGAGCTGCTGGTTTTCTCGCCGCAGTAAGACTGCAAAGTGCAATGTCGCTGTTACCGGAGACTATTTGCAGGTTGAAGATATTGCAGTGTTTCACATGATGCTGATTCTGTGCTATGTGCAAGGAAAGTACATCCCGCGAAATGGCTCGAAAGCGCTTTACCGGAGGTGTCGCATATCGACCTGTCTAGAGTCTAGACTGGACCTTAAACACAATATCTGCAACAGCATCTCACATCTAGTCTTCAAAACTCTTACAAACTCTTGCAACTCTCTTACAAATCATGTCCAATTCTTCAGAAAATTTATCAAGCTTTCACCATCTTCCGAGGCTTTTAAACCTGGAAGCTCTGAATTTATGAAGCTTTCAAACTGGGTGCTTTCAACTTTTAAGTCTAAAACCTTGAGAATTTGAGAGATACCAACTTCCAATGTTGCCTTGGAAGAAAATTCAAGAGTATATCAAAATCACGTTGGACTAGCCACAGGCCGGGCCACTCCACCTCCACTGATGAGTCATCTGTTTTATTTCCCCAGTACAAAAATATTTCTTATCCTGAAGTTTTGTCAGTACAAAGCTTTACATTTAGTGATTAAATAGACAAATTTTAAATTCTAATTAAGAAAAAAGTATCATGAACCACGACACTAGATACTTAGAACATAAAGAAGCGTGACCTTGAAATTAAAAGACCCGTATCGACCGCAAATAGTACGAGGGTGAGTACGGGTAGTAATGGAATCTATTAGTGGGAGAATTCATTTCTCAATAGCGAAATGTTGACGTCTGAAAACATACCATTTATGCGTACGAATTGGGTTTCGGTTTAGGAAGGGTCGGGGCAATTTATTTCACCCTCTTTTGATGTCCCCAACCTTGGTCCTTGAATGTGGTGATGGAGGGTGACTGAATTGGAAATCATACTTTATCCTAGAGGATACATATGTTCATTGCGTGCCACGCCCTATAAACTACGACTCACAATTAGTATTTATACGACTTCACGAACCATAAGCCGATTTTCGTGGATTGTCCAAGTATTCTCTTCTTAAGGGCATGTGTTACTTACCTTATGAGCAAGTTTAAATAACCCGGATTTTTTTCTACAATTTTTACATTTTCGAAAAAAACCCGGGTTATCTAAATTTGCTCATATGGTAAGTAACACATGCCGTTAATTAAAATACATAAATGAGAACGATTAGGAACTTTATTTTCTCTATTAATGAATAAAGTTTAGTATCAATTTTCCGTAAGATTTGAATATAATGCATAATTCATGTTTGCTTAACTAACAAAAAATCTTTGTTTGTTCCACTTGAATCCTCGTGCTCGTGCATATTTAACTTTAGAAGTTCTGCGTGAGTTTATAAGCACCATTATGACATGCAAATCAGCTTTTCCCTTGTGTAACTTGTTCAAAAAGTTTTTCAGTAGTATCATCACCGTATAGCTTTTCCTGATACATATATTTCACAAGGAGTAAGAAAGGAACTAGGTCATCTGATAGTTTACTCTTTATCTACTTATTTTCAATAAATTTTAAAATTGATTAAATTATTGAAATATTCTACCGATTTATGGTCTTATTAAAAGTAAATCCAGTTCTGATGAGACACAACCCTTTCTTAGTTCATCGTGCAATACAATCAGGACACCTCGTATATGAGAATGGGAAAAGAGAGGCTTGGTCGTATATCACGTCAAGATAAAAGTTTAATGCGCGGAGAAAGGCTCATGCCGGTCGTGTATTAGCCGATCGAAAAAAAGATGAGTTACTTATTTTCAGCAATCCATCAACGGTTCGTCGGCAAACTCCTCTCGTTAATAAAAGTCGTGAAAAAACCGTCTAAAAGGGAAAAATTTTAATTCAGTTTCAATCGAAGTAATTAAAGTGTGCAGTTGATGTTACATACTAAAGATTTTTACATTTGTGTGCTCACAATCATTAATCAATTGCTTTCTATTTTATTTATTAAAAAAAATCCGGGAATTGTCCTTAATTTTATTATTGATGTGGGAATTGAATTTCTGGTATGAAAAAAACTTTTCTGAACAATCAATCTAAATATTTTATTTGACAGTTACAACTTTTGTTAAATCTCTTGAAATCTTTTGAATTATTTTCAAATTCTTTAAAAAGTAATTTTAAAATAAAAGAAACGTCAAATCCTTAGTAAATTCTTAAACTCTTCTAAATTTTTTTGAAATTTCTTCCACTACTTTCGAAATTTCTTGAAATTTGCTAAAATCTATTGCAATTTCTTAAATTCTTAAAAATTTTTCAAAATCCCTTTAAATCTCTTTAAAATTCTTAAAATTTTGTAATTTCTTTCGTGAAAAAAATTTTAGACTGACTCCCTGTTGGATAAAACTTGAATTATATAGATTAAGTTTGGGTAGTCTTCTCTGGAAGGATCCGCTTTAAAACTACATAATATCATTTTGAATCTGAATCCGAAAAGCTAAATTTTCCTTTGACATTTTATAACAAAATCTCTGAATATACACATTGCATTGCATAAAATTTTCTCTGTATTATTCGCGCTGCATTCGTTTCATTTGCAGAGTAAAATGAAACTCGTCTACTGAATTTAAATTTTTCCTCATACGAGAAAAGTACGCATTTTCTCATTTTGCGGGATCCTTTGCTACAATATAGATAAATCACGAGTTGTTCGAGACCTTCGGGGAAGGAAAAGAGTAAACGGAATTGAAATAAGCGTGGTGCGTGTCTTTTTAGAAGAGAGGAGCTATAGAGGTGCCCATATGTGTAAGAACACTTATACGGGTGGTCGAACCTACAGTTTCCCGGTACGTGAGACCCTCATCCATGCAAGGTACCAATCCAGACTCACCAGGTGTATCGATATATGTAATACCTAACTATCTGCGTCGTATTCGCAAATACACATACATAAAGACAAATATACACATCCGCACATGAATATACACATAAATGCTTGTTATATATTATGTATGCGAAGGTAGGACGGTATGTAAATATACATAAGTAGAAGTGCACTCACACATGTTAATTTTGATATGCGAACATCACTTGATCATGTATATATGGTCCAGTCGCAAGCTTGTCATGCAACTAACTATACCGGATTTCTGATCGATCTCGATTAACGTGGACGTTAATTAACAACGTCAGCTGCGAAAGGCTTGTTCGTATTCGTGAGTTTCGTCGAAATTAACATTTGTTCGTAAAATTGACATGAAATATGAACTACGTATTCAACTGGGAGATGATCCAATTTTACGTTTTGGAATATGTTAAGCTAATAGCAATATTTTTTTATTTTAAATGTCAGAGTGACAGAACACACTTCCTACTTTGGAGTTTCACTGAAAATCAGAATTATTTTTGATACTGAAATATTAAAATAGAACTAGAAATCAGGACAGTTGTGTAGGTATTTTTCTTTCATCCTAATATTCTTATGTTATATTTTATGACTACTCCTTGGATCACGTTTTTGGTCTGCCATAAAAAAAAACCCCTGTTTTTCATATTCGAGGAAATGATCTCATAAATTTGCCGTTCCTGCTCCGTCCCAATCTCCTAAAACGTGCGATGTAGAAAACAACCTGCTGAATGAACCCGAAAAGGAATTGGCTTTATTGAGGAACTTAAGCTTCAGAAGTATGTCCATAATTCCTAAATCAATGAGGATTACACGTGAGAAGGAAAAAGGAGGAGTGACTTTTGTTTTCCTCTTTTCTCGTAAAAAACCCTCCGTCTCGTAGCCCTGACCTTAAAATAAAGTTCTCACCTTTGTACTTTCTTTCTTCGCTTTCATTGTTTGATCTTTTTTTTTGCTCTTTTTTCACGTTATTTTTGCCAAATTTACAGAACCTATTCTGCCGGAAAATTGAAATATTCTCAGTAGGGGTGCTAGAGATTATCTCCATTTTTCTCAGAATAATGAGCTCTTTGTCATTAAAAACTTTCTTTTGATAAAACTTTTGAAAACTTTTTTCCACGTAATTCGAGGAAAAATGTAAAAAAATATTAAAATTTTTGAAATTGTGGAATAAGGCAATTTTGCTCATTATGGTTAATTTCAATCTTACAGTATTTTTAATCTAGAACAAACCTCATTTTCTTAATAGACCTAATTATCATTATTTATATTTTCAGTTAATAATAGTGGTGCGCAAGAGTAATTTTATAATTGCAAGATTGCAACTATTTCTGAACTTTCAAGAAAATTGAATTTTACCGAGAATTTTACTATACATACTTCATTTTATTATTGATTTTTACAGTAAAAAGACTTTTAAATTCATTAATTAATAATTTAGAAAGCAAACTGATATAGATTTCCGGATTCTGGAAATAATAAATACACTTATTTCGGTAAAAAAATTGGCTATTAACATTGATTTTAAATACCAGCAGATATAGGACAAGTAGTCGAGTAGAAATTATGAGAGTTTTATGGGATCTAATGAGAGGATCCGAGGGAGCGATTGACTTCTGGAATGGGGAGGTAGAAGCGGAACAGGAAGCTAATACGTACACTGTATAGCAAAACGTTTCTCGCTTAATGTGTTCAGTCAGATAATAAAAACGAAAGGCGTACGCCGACCGCGACTTCTAATTAAGTCGTTACTCGAAGCCACTTTAATGAGTAGAGAGGACACCATTGAGAAACTGGACGATAATTATGAAACCTCGGAAAAGAATCTTTTCCTGGAAAAACTTCCATTTCACTTGCCTTCGATAAGAAATATGGAATTCCTCAAACCAGAATTTTTTTAATCATTAAATTAAATGTATAATTATTGAATTGCTGCAATTAAGACGAATTTTAACACCACGAAAAATTGTGTGCTAAAAACTTTCATATTGTAAAGATTTCCCCAATAACAGTGAATAATTTTTTAATTTGTTTATTTTTGTTTCAGGTGAGTCCACAATTTACCATATTCAGCCGTTTTTCGTAAGTAGAAAATTTGTTTGAACATGAAAAGTTGATAAATTCTTCCAAGATTTATAAGAATTTTCGGTAAAATGGAAAAGAATTTAGTAACTAACATTTTTAAGTGCGTATGTTTCTATAGAAAAACAATTGCATAACGGGTTTTATTGGATCAAGTTTATCCAATCAGTATAGACATAATGCTAAATTTATCCCAGTTATAAATTCTCTGGGTACGTTTGATTTGAAGTTTGCATTCGAGCATATCGACGAACGTGTCTGGCACGTGAATCTTCGCAGGGGAAAATAATCGGCATACAATCGGAATAATTTAAATACGTATTTAGATATTAGTTATTGCATGATTCATGTAAATTGATCAAAACTAGTCTCAATCATTTTTCCTTTAATTTTATCTAGGGTAGAGACTTCATTCTCTTTTCAAAATCCTCTGAATTCCAGTTGTTTCAACTATAAATTCTGATATATATATATATATAACCAAAGTTCTTGTTACCGTACGTTTGGTTGAATAATTTCCTCGAAATATATATAAAGATTTGGGACATGAAACGTAGTATTGAATGTATTTACGAGGCGAATAGTAATAACTAGAACGATTCGTGCTTGTCTGAGTTATGACGAGCATTATCTAAGGTGTCGCAATGTGGCTCCTGTTCTCGAGCTTCTACCCATCTGGGATTAACACTCAGGGTAACGTGAAATATAGGAACAGTATATTGCACTTTCTACATCCGTATGGATTCATGCATAACCGCAAATCTACTTGCTCAGGATGCCAATATCTCAGGATCTCGCTCAGGATTTGGCATTTTAAAAATATCCGGTGTAGATAGATTTGAAATGAATTTTCTTCAGTTGTAATGAATTATTCGAAACATGTTATAACATTCGTCTGAAAAAGAACAAGAAAACTATTGTTGGCAGTGTTGGCATTTCTTGAGCCCCGGTTAGTTTGCGTCATGAGAAAGAAGCGCTTTCATAAACCATGAAGATAGAAAACTGCACTCGAATTATAGCAACCGTGACGGCTCTGCCATAAGTGCATAGTTATTGCACCGTATACATCCCCGTGGATGTTTCATGAATACCTCTAATTTACTTGACTGCTGTACACGAGATCTCTCCCAATGTACAAAGTACAAAGGAGTCTAATTGTCTCGTATTTTTTTTTTAAGAATAAACGTGAAAAAAATATTATTGTCAAGTGTATTCTCTCTTTGTAATCTATTTTCCTCGTAACATGCGTATATGCTAAAACAAATGTTATTTCAAATTGAGAACTTTTCAACTATGCATTGAAACAGTTCCGTTTATAAAAAATCTACAGCCTTGGCTTATCAAAGAATACAAAATATTTGAGTTCAGATACGTTTGTCCAGAACAAACATTCACTTTCCTGTAGTGTCGTATCGCGTAAATGAATCTATGATGCTGAGTATAAAGGTATATGAGTCTTTTGATAAAAGAGAGAGGAGTTTGAAGCGAGATAGGTAATTTTTCTTCTTTCCATATTTCTTTGGGTTTTGCTGAGCTTGATAAAAAAGTATGAAGAAAACGAACCACGTGCGCTTTCTTCCACAAGCTTGAACACCTTACTGCAAAAGGCAATTAAAAAAACGATTAACCATAGAGCGTGTCCGTATTTCTCGAGGTCATATTTTTCTAGACACATATTCACATGTGAATTTTTCTCTTCCTACGAAGAAAATTCATGAATATAAATTCTTAATGCAAATGAAAGAAAGACTATTTTCCAAAAATGAAGGAAACGTCATGATTATATTTTGGAATTGGAAGCGAGGGATACACATTCAATTTTTTCTTATCGCGCTTTTTTTAGCTCTTTTCTTTATACAGTTTTGACATGTCATAAATTTGGCCAAATCTCCTTTGTTCCTTATTCTTTATTATATGTGTCACGCAAAAATCCGCTTTTATGAAGTACAATATAAATCAAAAGTGGATAAACTGTTAATATAAATGTGAAGATGAATGACTATCGTGCAAAGATAAACCAGGTCTATAGTCACAACGGCTTCAATTTTGTTGGATTTTCTTCTAAATTTTATTATTCCAACAATTGAAACTGTAAAATTAATTTCCACCCCTTTGCTTTCTTTCTAAGAAAAAACGCTTGAATAAAACAACGAATTTTTTGTTCGTTTCTTTTTTGAGTGTTTTTCTTTGTGCTAACTTTTCTTTCTGAGTGCTTCTTGGTGTTTCAGTTTCTTCTTCTCGGATAATTCAGGGGTGAATTTCTCCCCTGAGAATCGCGATTCGATCCCGGCTTTCCCGCCTGGGGAGTATAGTAACTCTGTAAACCACTAGAGAGCGCGATTGCCGTTACGGTGCACCGTTTTATGTGAACTCAGGCACCAAAGTCAGTACACTTTCAGACAGCGAGGCGGAAGTTTGGGGGTGTGTTTTGAATAAAAGTAACCCGCTATTTTGTACATAAATCGCGTATTTCCTCGCTCGTGATATTTTCAAAATCGAAGTGAATCTCAGTGCAATATTCAATATTTTTATTTATCAATTTATGGTGGTTTAGGCTTCTGTGGATTACTAGTTTATTCACCCTTTAAAAAACATTCCCAAAAGGAGGTTTGTAGTAGATCATTTACAAAGTTTCATACTGAGAGTCCTGTGAACCAAAAAGTGACGAAATCAAAAAATTACCCATAAAACAATCTTTAAAAACACCAAATATTAAAAGTAAAATAAGCAGTACCTAATTTTACTTATTCATAATAATTTTTTAATGGGGAATAAAATTTTTTCCCACATAAGTACTACTATATTGTTTTTGAAAAAAGAGAAAAGTATCTTCTAACATTTATCTAACATCCTTAAAATATTGGAACTCGATAACAGGTGCTAAAACACATTTCAGGGGAGATAAAATTTAATTTGAGAAACAACGATAATTGAATGTCAATATGTACATTTCTTAGCTTTACTATATGTTTCTTAAGACATCGAACTCTGCACCATAGTTATCATAATTGGTTCGTTTGCTCAAGTTACGACCCACTCTCCTACATTTCACTTTTTTTTGCCCTTTCTAATTATAAATTATAATTTAATTTATAATGCTTACATCAGCTCACTTTTTGTACACTTCGAAATTCATTTAATTTATGATTTTTTCCCGTTTGTTATATATATATTTTTTTTAACATTATCGTGCATTCGAATTTTTTTTATATTCAAAATGGTGTGAATAGGAGATATAAATCGAGTCGACAATCTCATTGGCACCGACCTGTCAAGCTTTCTGAAAGGTTGTCGATATCGATAGGCAGTCTCTTCGTCGTCCCATTAGTGGTCGTGGGTGATAACGTTCTGTGCTCGCGTGAAACGTTGACAAATTAGTCCCACGACAAATGATGCCAGAAATTTCGAAGAGATAGAAAAACAAAACCAAAGAGATAGAAAAATCCTCATATTATCAAAATTTTAAGTAAAAAACAATTCACTATTTTGATCTTTTTCATACAGATCTTTACTTTTAAACCTTCTACATTGAACCCTTTTAAACTGGAAAACTTTCCAAAGAAGTTGACATGTTCGAAAGCTTTTCAATTATGCTTCGACCTCTGCTTCAACGACAGTTCCTTCAACATTTTTGATAAAAAAATGCTAGAAAGCAATCAGTCTGACATTTAGAATCAAATAGAAAATGGTCAGACTAGTTTAAATTACTCCTCCATTCTAGATTTGGAAAGTCGTTTAAATAGCTCTAGTTTGCCAAGATATGGAAGTTTCCTTTCGAATCACGAAAGCACATGACATGACCCATCCTATATAGCATTTGTGAAACTCAGATACAAGTGAAACCAAGTAGAGGATTTTCACTTGATTTCAGACCTTCTATTTCCGTTTCTCTATCCCACTCAATTATTCGATTATTCCCACTTGAAATTCTAATTGTGAGGTGACATTGGACTTACATTGTATCAGATTACAATGAAAGTCCCACGAACCTGCATGCCATGCCTCCGCTAGCATAATCTTTTAATCTCACGTGTTTAAGGCGACCTTGCTCTCTCGCGGAAAAAGAAAAAACTTCCCAAACAGAGCGCGCATTTTTAATTGCAATTAATACTGGGAAGTATAATTTTTTAGTTAAAAATTACGTCAGTGAGATTAGTCCACGAAGAGCTCTTTAATTACATTTAATTACGTTCTTCCAACTCCTACATGTATTCTCAGTCACTTTTTAAATATAAAATTTTCGAGTTGTTAAAAAAGTATAGATTATTGTGCCCTTTGCTTGTACTTTAACGCAAGTATGAAGAACTTGTTTTGTGCTGAAGTCGTAATAACAGTAATAGAGACCATCATTTCGCAGACAAATCATCATTGGCATTTCTTCACCTTGGAAATGTCTTGGTTCTTTTTTTGTGGTTAAATAGAAGTTTCCCATCGATCAAGGAGAGAAGATAGTAATTTTATTTCCTATTGGATTAGTATAATCACATTTTTTCGCGTGCAACCTGACAGTGACGCTAGCGGTGCAGTACAGCTGCAATGCATGCCGAGTGCACTTACACACACTAAACACGAGTTCTGACCCTTGACCCAGTGGACCTCCTTGACCCACGATTTCCTCCTGAAGTTCAAATACGAACCTTGGCCAAATAACGTTAATATGTTGCAATCTTTTTGAATAACAAGTTTCTCGTGTGGTTCTGATTCGAAATGTAGATGATTTTAATTTGAAAGCTCGAGAGAAATTCGAGTTTAAAATATTATAGAACAGTATGATAATAAAATTAAACTGCACCGTGTTTTCAAGATCTCTAATAACTCTGATTCCTGGAAAAGTTATTTGGGTTTTTCATATTGAGTTCTTCCGCACTCGTCTTAAAAAAGCAAATTAAACTTTGGATGTTTATAGCGACTCTTACTTCTTAATGGACCTATATATAGATTATAGAGCATTTTAATGCCTAGATATTTTCACGGGGTATCTGCTCATTGGTCGTTTCCTCCTTCTTCCTCCCAGTTCTATTCTTTATTCTTTCCTCTGCTTCTACTCCTTTTCCGGTCCTTATTTCCATGATTCCATCATGTTTTCTTAAAGCATCAACATCTATCTGCAGAAAAACGAATACCTTCACGGGTAATATTCACGTCAGGCAACAAGCGTGGCGGATTTTTTTTTTACCTTCCGGTCGTATTGCTGATCCTCTTTCGAGTCTAGTATTTTTTTCAGCCCCTTTTCCATACAATCATATCAAGCCATCTGAGTTACAAGAACGGAAGATCTAATAATGAGCATATCTTATTTTAAATCGTTCAAATCCCCTGTGAAATTTTCAAGTGTAAACCTGCAGATGTTTAAAGTTGATTCACTTTTTTTAATGAAATAAAATCTACTAGTCATGTGACTAGACTCTTCACTGAATCTGGAATCGATTTTAGTTCGATCCTCTTCTTAATTTCTTAATTAATCATCTGCTCGAGCAGATGGCACTGACTCTGGTTTTCTGAAGGGGAAGTGTTGGGAAGGATACCGGTGGATCAAGTTTCCTTCTTCTTTTTGGATATCCGCACGTTGCCACGCTTCATTTTTTTTTGTTTGAGCAAAGCAGAATGAAAAAAACTCCCCTTAAAAATACGAAACAAAGTAATTCAAGCTTGGGTACAAAATACTATCGATACATTACCCTAATCTTGTTTGAATAACTTCAAGCATTAATTTAATTGACTGATTATATTTTTACTAAAGATTTGGGTGTCTGATTGATGCTTTATATTTTCGATCATTGTTGAACTACATTCTGATGAATGGGACGAAAATAATACAAAGAAATGCATGGAATCCGGAAGGTTTCATCACCCTTTTCTATTGAATTTGATTTTAATACTTTTCATTCATAGCTTTTTTCTTTTTTTACTCGACATAGGGGTCAGGGCCCTAGGACCCGTTTTCATTCGGATTTGCTTTGCCGCGTAGCAGATGCTGCATACAGTTTCTGTCCATCTCTCTTTTTTTCCTCTCAGTGTCTCTCTCGCGTGACTGCACCTTGCGGAAGATCACTCTGTCCAACGAGCACAAAATTACAGGACGCCTGCTTTATAGATCTCGAGTATGATAATGCTGTTAAAAAAACAGTTTTCTTCTTTATTCTTTTTCTTCGACACCGGGAAAAAAATGCATTGCAGCTTCGAAAATGATGTAGTTGTGGTTGGTAATTTGTAGTTTATTGCGAGACTCGAATCGCAACTTTAGACACTACAATTCTCATATAGAGAAATTAAAACGTAATTTTCCTGTGGGAAAATTTAATGCATCAATATTAGTTTAGTGCTACCTCCTTTCAATCCACATTATAAAAGGTAGCATCAACCCCGAGAGTTCATTATTCTTCGCAATTTTATTCTGATTGCCCCCACTGTTCCTAAATATTAGTGGCACGTGACCCCATAGAAATTTTTGTTGACCGTGAGGAGTGGCCTGTAGATACAGAATGGAGTGCAGTTAGTGCAGACTGATATGTCACAGGACAAACGACAGTGAAGACTGGACCATAGTAGAATAAACACTAGGGTGCACATCGAAACACAAGAACCCTATGAATGTACAGATGTTTCTTTGAGGACGTTTCTGTGTTGTATAGTACATATATATCTCAAATTTTACGTGTATATCATCTGCAGTGTGTTTCCTTTTCGTTGTATAGACATATGGACAGATACTCATATACATATATAGTTGCATACACTTCCCTCGTGTCTCTTTTCAGGCTTCTCTTCATTTCTGTGGTTGCATATTTGTGTAGGTTACATCATCATATGTGTGAAGCAGTAACGTTTAGATGCATATCACAGACACATATGTGACACATGTGAAGAATTTCAGTCGACACACCCCTTGGTTTGACCAGTTGGGTTTCGGTTCATCCACTGATTAACTGGTTGCACGCGCCCAAAAACCCCAAACCCCTTGGATAAAGGTACAGCAGGGGACATTAGTTGAGGAATGATATAATATTTAATTAAAAAGAAGCTGGTTTGATCTACTAAAGAATTGGCTCGAGATGCCAACCTTAGGAGGAGTCTCTAATTTTAACACCATTCTGACGGAGATCGATTTCAAGTAAAAACAAACTATTGAAAAAAGATTATGTCTGAATCTGTTGTTTACATATCTTTTTTTACTTCAACGAACCATACATTCCCGAATCTCGGGTCTTTTCGACTTTTGACCCGCGTGGTTGGTGGTCCTGATTCCATGGGTTAAGATCCTGTCCAGTGAAACGATTCGACGTGTGCACCAGACCATTCGATCTCTTTAATATAAAACTCGCGTGAGCCCATAAAAAACCCCGTACAGCGAGCAATATTATTAAACGCAAGCCGCTCTCGAAAATTAAAAGGGAGTCCAAATTCCTCTTATTTATCGTTCATGGAACCTCCAGTTCCCCTTTTTCGTTGGAGTAAAATTGTCAGGCAATTCACGTCTGCTCTTTAAGGCTGAAGATAATTTCTCTGGATGGAAAGTGTGCAAAAACTGTAAAATAGCATTTCCAAGTTAAACTGTAATTGGTTCTAGAGAAAAGATTCTTAAATTAAGAAACAATGAGAATCGATTTGAATTGAAATTATCGAGAGACCTTGAAGCATTAGCGACTCAACTGTGCGACTTAGGGACGAGTATCGATTCGTCCTTACTTTAGATGACAGCACGCCAAACTCTGACCCTAATTTCTCAACAACTCGACAAACTGTCTTCCTTTCTCCTTTTACGTCTTCAGGAGGAAATCCTCTGTTCTGTAGAACTAGTCCCAAGGCGATTAAGGTCGTTCTCTCACGATGAGTTTCAAGAGAAAGAGAGACAAAGAGAGAAAAAAAAGTAATGAAGAAGGTTGGAGAGAGAAAAGAAAAAAAATGCAAATATGAGATGAACAGGACAAGAATCTAGTCCAATTTGAGCTTCCTTTATTCCAGCATTTCTCTTTCTTTATTCGAAATCTTCTTCATTTCGCGAAGACAAAGAAAATTACGTTGGATAAAACCTTATCCAGGATTAAAATTTCATTAAGAAAGATTATCGAAGATATATGAGAAATTGAAGATTTCACAGAAAAGACCAAGTTTAATATTTACCCCGATTTCCGGGTAAATATTACCTGCGACAAAAATTACCCTCAGGCAAGTAAATACTACCCTGAACATAGGGTTCGGTTACCATGTCAACTCATTATACCTTCTTTTGTTTCGATACGAACAAATTTTTTCTTCTGTTCTTTCTGTGGATTATATGAACAATTTTGCCAGAGACTAAAAAAGTTGATTTCAAAGTTAAAAACATTTTTGTATTCTTCAACATGTCTTGAGATATCTTCTTCCCTAAAAAGATAGACTTGATTAGATTTTCTATTTCAAGAGATTGGATTCTAGATCTCAATTCGAATTTATTTGGAGTCAATTTGATAGAACGAACTTTTTCCTGTTTTTCGCAAACTCTTGAAACATCATCAAGATTCGTTGAGATTCGAAGGTGAGAATTTTCCCCCGAGGGAAAGCTTCCTGGAAAGTTAGGGTGTTGGGAATGGATAAAGAAGCAGTCTAGGGGTAGAAAGTTGTAGAGTAAGCGTGTGTTATTGACTTTTGGAATAGGTTTTAAGATAGCAAAGAACATAACTATAAGGTCTAGTTCGGATTTTCAATGTTCGCTATTTGCTGTTCAGGGAATCATGGGAAGGTTCAAATTGCATTAAATCGTGATTCTAAGGGTGGGAAGAGGGGAAAGACCTCGTCTCGGTGGAAGCACTTGCTCTAAAATGAAATTGGAACAATCGGCACGAGGTTGGCTGCACTTCCATTAGACCTGGGAAGTGTATAAAAGGTTATTCTCTGACGCGTATCGAATGGTTTCTATCATTTGCTTCCCTCCTTCCGATTTGTGCCACTTTGTCAATCAGCGAACCACTCGATCCGCCTACGATACCCTCCTCGAATTTTAAAAAGACTTTTTAAACAGAAAAATATTTTCTTCCTCATGTTGCTTACAATGGAAAAAAAATTCATTAAAATAAATTTTATTAAGTTGAAAATATGAAAATTTTGAAGGTTGCGGACCCAATTATAAAGAATCCCACGATATTAGCTAAAGAGTTGTAAAACCGGAAGCAGGGTCTTTGAAATTGTTGTAATTGCAAATTTCAGGAAAGCGACTAAATAAGCTAGTTCTTTTCTTACGTAAAAAATTTCTTTCTCTCACAAGAGGAAAGAGGGATGGGTAGGCCAACAAAAAAGGGTCCCAATTTCCTGTACCAATCTGTTCTAATTTGATCCTGAGCAGAATACTCTTTCTCACACTTTAGAGACCCAGGACTAATTTTTCACCTAATAAGATTTGTCCATCCGGATAATTCGATTATTTACACCAATTTACATTATTTTATTTTCTGCAATATATATTACTTTTTATCTGTTTATAATTTAATTTAATACTTTAATGTTTAATTATTTAAATTAAAGAATTAAAAAAGGGTGCAGACAGTACAGAGAGGTAAAAAAAAAGTGATGAGGATGTGATCGCATTTTATGGTTCAATTGTTTCTTGAAGTGAAGCCTATCTTTCCATTAAAGCGGTTAAAACCTCGACAACCTTGCTGATTTGAGTTTCACTCTTTCTTCTTCCTATATAACTATATTTCTAACTAAATTTTACTCTAAATTTAATTGAAAAAAAGTATAAATAAATACGGAATAGGATTTAAAAATCGTTTAGGCAAATCTTTGCATTTTGACAATAATTCAGAAAATGTTTTCAAAAGAATCAATTAGTTGTTTTTCATGTACTGTCTTTAGTTTCTTTAGTATCGAGATCGACAGGCAGCCAATATAAAAATGCATAGAGAAATATACAGAAATATAACAGGCGTGGGTGGCTATTATTAGAGCTCTTTTAGCTGCGAGATCCAGTTTTCTGTTCAGGATCCTGTACTCTCGTCCTTCTCTGTTTCTACCCCTTCATTCTCTCCCTCTTGAACCGTCTTTCTCTCGTCAGCCCTCGTTCACCATCGCCAACATTTGAAGCACACTGCACAGAATCCTATAGAAATGCTATAGAATTTCTCGGTCGACTATATATAGCCACGACTATGGCAATGGTATCCCTGCAGGACCCGCAGAAAAAGCCATACCACTGCCAGGTCTACAATCCTGCGGGATCTGCCTTCGATATTTGCTCCGCTTGGAATTTTACCTCGCCCCATTAAAATAATATTAAGGGGATCTCGCAGGAAAATAAGAGAAGGAATATTTCAATGTTGTAGCAGTATACAATTAAACATTCATTTGCGTTTTCCATTTTGAAAATGTAGGTTTCATTACAAAGTGAAACAATCTTCCACTTAAAATTCATTATTTCAGTTTAGATATGGAAACAGAGGGGAAATATTGAATGATTGAATTGAATGATTAAGAAGAGTAATAAATCAAAAAGGATTTAATGTTTAATTAACTTCACCAGTTCATATTCTTTATAATCCATTCCGCACTTTCAATCCTTCCTTGTAAAGCTAACACGAAGAGCCGAGCGAAGAGCTTAATACCGAGCTTAATACTCACGAATCGTATAAACGAATTAAACGGAAAATCTCCGAATTTCATATTCTCTCTTCTGAAAAAGAAATGATTTTTTGTTTTGTTTTATTCGAGAGTAATTCTCCCTTTGGAGAGTAGAGATAAGTTCCTAAGCTGCAGCAGGCATTTCCATTTCTATATATAGGCCTTAAAATCTATCCTGCACATACAAATTTAATAATCTCTATCTCTCTTCGTTCATAGTCGACGTATAGGGTTATAGGATACTGGATAGGATAGGTGGATACGGTAATTCCAACAACTAGAACCCACCCACCTCTATAGGGTTCGATACGAGGTCGCCGATGGAGTTTCGTGAAACGAATATGACGTGTGGGAGCTCGAGAAATATTCGTTCAGTACTTTGTAGATCAAATTTTGAATACTTGTAATTAAATTCCAAAACGATATGTTGAAGGGAATTCTGTACTTAATTTAAAAATGTAATCTTTACTTCTACTTTCTTTTTACTTCTTTAACAGAGTTTAATTTTTCGAAATCCCTTTAAATCTCTAATTCAAAACAAAAAAAAGTTTAAATTTAAAATTGAACTCTCAACACTTTCCGTGTCAATGGTGAAAATTTAATTTACACCACGTTACTCGTCTAAAGAGATTGAATTTCCCGCCACGAGGAGGAACTCGATTACGGCCGCGTTACAGGAAATTAAACAATTTATCCAAGGTGACATTAATTTTAATTTTCGTTATTTGACCTTTTCACCTCCCATTACTCTAGATTAATAATACTTCACACAAATTTCCTAAAAGCTTTTACAATCTACATATAATCACTAAAGTGGCTAAACATGACATAAAGTTGACATTAAATTATAGTTAGTGTTACTGTGATGCTTTCAAAGCAAAATTATTATGCTAACGAAATGGTTTAATAATGAATCGAAGTATGTACAACAATTGAGATTTAATTCAATTCTGGTTTGTTAATTCAACTCTTTATTCTGCAAATTATATAAACAGAGAATGCGTTTCGCTATTCGTGGTCAAGGAAGGTATATAATAAATGTAAAAAAAATGAAAATAAAAAAAGAATGAAATGCGAGTGTAGGAAGATGGAAAGAGAGATTTACTAGAAAGGTTCGCGAGGGCATGGAAATATAAATTCGATCGTTGGTAGCCACTGCAAGGCTTTATGGATTTGCACTATGTTAGCAACCGGTGTTGCCGTTATGTTCCCATCCATTCGTCTTTGTAAGGACTTACTCCTGCGTAACCGCGTCACAGCATTATAAAATACACACATAATACATAGAAAACACCTACACGTTTCTTTGCGTCAAAAAACCTCTCTAAACTTGATCCCACACACGCCTACGAATTCTCTGGGAGCTGGCTCTTATTTCTCCTCGGTCACGGAATCGATGCACTGATTGCGAGGGTGAACGAGAACGGAAATCTCGCTCGACAAATCGTATTTGAAAAATTGTGAAAATCAACAGTCGAGACTATTCACTCATCCGTTTCCTGCAAATCCTGTCGTTTTTTCCCTACCATTTCCCTAACTGCTCTTTCCAAAAAGAATTTAATATCGGGATAAATTTTATCACTCGACTATGAAATACTGAAATCAAGTCCCAATCTCGAATTTCGAGAAAGGGGTGGGACAGAATATCCAAGTATATTTTTTAGTTATTCTTTTTATAGTTTTTTCTTTGATCGGAAATGACCTTGTCGCGGTTTTGTTTTTCGCGCCTTATGCTCCATGAGCCGGAAATTCAAGATGGACGAATTACCGCTAACAGATAAACGTTTTGAACGAGTCAGTGCGCCAACTGTTATGGCAACAAATGCTCCGAGCGTAATGACAATGCACTGTTATAACAATGGAAGTATCGAGCCGCCACTATCGGACTTTCTCATGGGATAAAAGAATAAAAAGAAAGATTGCAGGAGCGAAAAAATAGGGAAACGATGGAAGAAGAGTCCTTATGAGGATCCTTTATCCCTCTCATTTTGGTTGGATTTTGCACAGGTCGTCCATTATGCTTACGTATCCCAATCCATGCCCGTATCGTTAAATATCTGAATGCCTCGGGCGTTATAGTTGGGGGAGAGAAACATTTTAGCATCCCCGAGGTAAATCTCCTGGAGTATAATATAAAAAATATCACACAATAGTCCCACAATTTATATCAAAATAAATAAGATTACCGTTAATCATAAGAATGTTGAGTATGCATTTCGGACAGTTATTTGTTTTTAGGGAAAGATATACGCTTTCGGGTTGATTTCGAGTTGAATTAGGATCGATTTTTCCGTTAGCTTCCTACAGAAATACGGCACTGCTTTAATCCTATGATCCTTATGATTCTCACAAACACTCTGTCGCCAACTGAACCAATAACGAGTCCTATTTCCATAATTCCCATAACGCGTCGACCGAATCCACCTTCGAGTGATTTACTTATCGCACAGAAACCGCATCCAATAAAAGATAATTTCAATCTGAGTTGCCAAAAGGTTAAATTTATTTTTAAGAATTTTAAAGGGTGTTTTATATCAACTGTGGCATTTGGAATTCATATAGTAGTTTGAACTTTAGGTACATTTGTTTGAGGGGTTTATTCTGAAGAAAAATCTTTTTATTTCAAGAAGTAATAAGAATTTTCCTTTTGACTTAAAAGTTATATTAAATTTTCGAGGAGAAAAGAAGGCATTTTGTCGAAGGCGGTCGCTTTCACTGCCGTAAGTTTTCAGTTCATGAAATTCCAATGTGGCATTTGACATTACGGATTCAAATCCTACGCGAATCCACAGTATATTCCATCATGGTCTCGTGTATCATGTGTGTGATCATGAACCATAAATTTCCACTGCCTGAATCCATTTTGATGTACCGGCTGTTATACTAACTCGTAATAAAACTCGTTTAACAAGGACAGCCATAAAAAAGTGATTACAAACGATGATTTAATTAAATTTTATTTTATTCTACTTATATACTTTTATGGTACTAAAATATTCGACAACATTTTTCTGAAGCACATCGAAATTTGATTTCAGAGGAAGTATTACAGTTTTATTAATCAACAAAATCGTGTTTTATAAATAACAGTGAAAAAAAATTTTCATAGATGCTAATGTTGAAGTACATGACAGGGAATTATTCTTGAGAACCAGAGTTTGCTGAGATGATCTTGCGGTCGCGCAATTTTCCTGCGGTCACCGTTAGTTTGCAATGTTGGTATATGTACATGGTTTTAAACGAACATTAACCAAGAACCGGCTCGAGAAGATAATTTGCGAGAGGGAACTGGGAAGTAGATTGAATAAGAAAGTGGTAGCAATGATTTGCAATCAAAAAGAAATTCTGATATATATGCTACTAAAAATGTATATGCATACTTCACATCATCTTGATATACGTAATATAGTTCCACAAATAATAATTATTATTATCAATAATCATAATAAATGAAATGATTATGACTAAACAATCAATATTCTTTCTGAACATTTTGTTCGGAAACGAGAAGTTATATATTCGCTCTCTTTTATTGGAACTGATTATGAAAATATGAATGTAATTTACATTCACGCAGAGCAATGTTTATCCTTTCTCAATGGGCTGCGTATGCTTATGCTTCAATGAAGACTGTTATGCAATTATGCACCTGTAGTTAATTGAGGAACAATTGTGCAATTTAATGTTGAGGAACAATAAAAAGTAGCGTGTAAAAAAACATTTCAACTGGTTTTTATGTGTCATCTATTAGTAGAAATTAGTCGTCCTATATAAATGAGGATAAGAAATAAATAGCTAATAAGTTAGGCAGTGAACTTAATGTTAATTCCAGAAAAGAGTAAAAATCCTTATGAAAATGCCGACAGAAAATTGAGTTTTGGTTTAGAAGATTCTTGAATGCAATTAGTCATGAAAAGATAGCTTGCTCAATAATGGGGGTGTGTAATTAGGTAGTGCCGTAATATGGCTAATGAGAACGAATGTGAACTGCGCAAACGGGGATATTGCAATTGGCAGGTATAGCAAACCGGCACCGAGCAGAGCGTGCAAAGATCGTTGTACCGGAAGATACGGTTCGCGGATTCCGCTGGAAATTGAAATTCCCTTCCTTCCTTTCCGACCAAGAACCACCTAACCACCTTCTCAACCATTCGTCTATAATCAACATGAAATAAAAACTCGATGGTCAGATTGCCTTATTTTCTTCTTCGCACTCCATTCTCATCATTTCTCTGCTAAAAAGCCATATCCTTCACAATTCAAAGAACCTCATATACAATCAACCCAATCATTGTTTAAAGTCTTTGGTTCGATGAACTAACACTAATCCTAATTCTAAACTGAATATCGCATGCAGCAGATAGAATAGTTATTGATTTTCTGTAAGCGAAGGTAACGTTTCAGACATAATACGTGAAAACGTTACTGATTAGTAAGAGGGTGAAATTAGTGGCAGTTAACCGAAGTGTTTCAGTTAGCGTACATCGTCGAATACTAGCGAACTTGCCGTTAACGAGCCTAACTTATTCTATTCGAACCCTAATAACTGCTTTATTAGTAATAAACTAATAACACTTTGATCTAGGCGCCCCGAAACGGAAGTGCGACCTTCTCGTACAAACGGGATTTTCTAAGACTGGTTACTGGTTTGCTAACATGTCGCCAAGAAAATGCCAAGTTGTGAAAGTTATAAAACGCTTACAACGCCACTTGTAGACCTGGTCTTCACAATTAAAATTGCTACTTATATACCTAGGTTTTATAAACCTTTGATTCTATTAACATCAGTTCTATTATAGAAGAAAGTTTTTTTTAATCAACTCTCTTCTATACCTTATTTATTTTCATTCTATTATAAACCTGCACTTGGAGAATTTCCAAATACAGTGTTACTGTTTTTAAATTGTCCTTGATGTCAGATAAATTAAGATAATAGAAAAATGTCAACTATAGTTTGATTAAGAATCTTAATACACCTAGAATCTAATAAGTGCCATACACGTGTCAGTGGACACGAAACTGCACTCGGTTCTTAACATGTTATCGAGCATGCGAAATCTCTCCAGAATGAATTTCTTCGTATACGTATCGTAACGAGTCACCCGTTACCGATACCGTATTATGTCTCTTCGAGCTGAAGATAAGACAATAGTAAAAGAGAAGGAGCAAGATAAATGAGAGTGGTCCCAGGACTGCAAAAGACAGTTGAAATCTCTAATAATAACAGTAATTAAAGCGCCCTATAGGATTTGCTAAATCGGTTGGGATAACTATCTTATTGTTCATTGGCTCTCGTAATATGGCAATCGTAATTACCATCATGTAATAATTTATCATTTATTCCAGGATAATATATCATCAATCATTGCGAATTATCGCAACAATAACTTTAATTCAGAATTACGAAGGGTTTTTATCTTTCAGGATTTATACTTTATATTAAGAAACTAGACAAATATCTTTTTACTGCAATCTAATTTAATTTCAATTTAAAATCAGTTTCTTCTTTGATATTTTGAACTAAACAGACGGCCCTGTCCGCTAATCTCTCAAGGGATTCTAGCGGAATCTGCGGTACTTATAAGGTAAAGGTATTTTGCAGGTGCATCTTTACGACCCTTTTAGATGCGTTGGGTAGCAAATCCTGAAATGTTCAAATATTAAAGTCACGCAACTCTATTAAAAACTTATAAATCATCGCGATTTTTGTACTTCTCCATGGTATATTAAAATAAAACATAACAAAACGGCAAAAACAAAACAATTAGGCCGTACGTAGGAGAACAAACATTACGTAGCCTCGAATCTAGTTCCATTAATACTGTTGCGTAATTAAATATGGCGTCGTTTCCGCTTCAGAAGACGTCAGAGCGGAAAGTCGAACTCGTTAATTAACTTTAAAGAGCCGAAACGGCCTTCCGCGCCTTTCAGAATGCTACGCAAGGAAAATTTTAATAACAGTTTCGTTGACGGTTTTCCTTTCTTTTTTTTTTGCTTTCGATCCCTTCTCTGTAATTAATCCTTTTGTTAGGCTAAATTTATCGCCAATTTGGGGTAATCTCTGTGATTGGAGGTAATGAAACTTATGAGGCTCCATTATCACCTTTTAATGGGTTTTGAAACTTGTAACAAAATCTTTTTGATAGATTGTTTCATAATGGGCTTTATAATTAAACCTCGAATTAAACCATTCTTTGGAAAGGCGCCGA
Organism: Synergus gifuensis; assembly: GCA_904066015.1. Taxonomy (NCBI): domain Eukaryota; kingdom Metazoa; phylum Arthropoda; class Insecta; order Hymenoptera; family Cynipidae; genus Synergus; species Synergus gifuensis. The sequence goes on along the minus strand of CAJFCO010000046.1, from coordinate 3,042,567 downwards.
AGAGAATTTAATAAAAAAATTAATGATAATTTCTTGAATTAAAAATATAAAAACCTGAAAAGAAAGTTATTCATTCTCTTTAAAGTCATATTAAATCCAACTGCACAATTGAGTACGAACTTTATCTTGAAACTTTTTATTATCATTTTGTTTAACAAAGTAGACAGAAAAAAAGTTCCATAAATAATTCTAAAATTCAAACCATGAACTATTGTATTTGAATTCTCAATCAGAAAAATATTTCTTTGGGTTATTTATTTTTTACACTTTTAATGAGGGTCTACGTTTTTATTTTGTTATAGGATTTGTTTCATTAGTTAATTTAAGCGTTCTGAATGTGACCCTGAGTTAGTGGAAATCACTTTTGAAAGGGACACGTTTGCAAGTTTGAGCGCGTGCTCAAGAGGTTTTGCAAGCTTACTGATTTTCTATACATTTTATATAAGACTCTAGACAACGACCATACGACGCTGAAAGCACCAAAAAAAAGTTCTCGTTGGATTACTGAAGGATTTCAAGGATTTCTTAGAATTTTAAATGATACTATAGAAGAGTTTTAGCAATTTTAAAAGATTTTGAAGAATTTACAAGAATTTTTTGGACCTAACTATATATAGTAGAATCTAAGTTTGAAATTTTTTTGATAAATGAAGTTAGTATTGAATAGAGAAAACTCAAAATTTCATATATCTTATTTTTTTAATTGTCAAAATATATCTTGATAAAGAAAAAACAAGATATTATAAAAAGAATAAAATCTGAATGAATCTTTTAGAAATATATGTCATGTTTGATATCAAATTAATCAGTTAAATATGTACTTTCGAATGTGACCTCAAGTTGATTGTCGTCAGTTTTTCTCTCTAATTAGCTATTTATAATGAAAGAATCAATTCTCTCGATGCTTTGATTTAAAAAGTAAAATATAAAATACCCGCAAAGGCGATGAGCCGTCTTTATAGCTCATTTGATGCCGTTCACTTGTTTCGGATTTATCGCTTCTAATTCCAGATTTTATTTCTAGCTTCCGAGCAAACGTTACGATCTATCTTCAATACATATATAAAAGAATTAAGGCGTCTGCGTCAATAAACCAGACAAATAATAGAATCACTAGAGAGGTATAAAGTAAAGTATCAAGCATATTTTATCTTTTTATCTATCCGATTCATGAGATTGGATGATCATCGCTGAAGCAGTATTGCATCAGCGAAAGTGTAATCTTTCCCTTTTGAAAAACTGCAATAAATGGTGAAGTAATCAGTGAATCGCAGAAAAAGGAATAAAATATATATTTTCGAGGCAGATTGCTAGACTGGGCGCCACCGATAATCTATTCAATTTCGCAACCATCAGACAAGTCGGACTTGATTTATTGTCCAAGGATGGGAGTGTAGGTGGAGAGATAGAGGAGACCATTTGTTTCTTTATTGTTTACTTTTATTTCAGTTGTATTTTGTAAAGAGTTCAAATTGAATATCTAGAAACGTGATAAGCTTTTTTTTTATTCCTCAGATTTTCAAGGTTTACGATTTTACTCAATTTACTTGTTACCCACACAAACTGTAATGAAATTTCAACCACTGTCACTGGTTCACAGACTCTTAAGTATTTAAACCTCCCAAAATACCCAAAAAGTATCAAATCTCAATTCAAATTAGGTCTCGTCAATCCTGAATCTACATCTCGCCTTACGTTACCAAGAAGAACCTTGAAAATTCGACCTTGAACTTTGACCTTGATTCGTGACCCTGGTCTAAGGAGACCAGGATGTAGAAGGGGAATGCACAGAGGATGGTGTACGATGGCCTTAATGAGGCCTATGGATGCTGAGATTCCCGAGGGAAGATGCATAAGCACACTAATCAGCTTCGAGGTTCCGGCGGAAGTAGCCGGGGTCCCGTTAGAAGATGGAACAGCTTCCACGGAGGCGGCGGGGGTGTTGTTTACGGGGACGGGGTTGGTGTTGGAAACGGAACTTTACTTTCCGGGGGTGGAATCAGAATCCCCCAGGAACCTATCAGGGCCGTGCCAAAGGCGGTTCAGGCCTTGAGAAGCGAGAGCGTCGACCGAGGTCATCGGGTCCAGCCTCCACCGCCTCCAGCATTTCCACGAAGACGTTTCTCCGTATGGTGAGTTTCCGCGGTATCGTTGACTTATAGTCTTATACCAAGTTACCAAGTTGTCAAGTTACTAACTTACCTTGAAGCGAGGAAGTCGTCGCTTTGCTACTTTTTTGTCGTCTAGGTTCTATGGGAGCGATACTTGCCATTTACTGTAATTCAAGACTGCTCCCAGTACAGTTTCTTTCCTAAGAAACTGGAAGTCGCTGGTCCCGGAGATGATTTGTAAGTGGTGCTTTCATAACCGGAAGAAACTAATTTGCCTTGATTATCAATCTGAATGCTTCTGGATTACCAGTTATGAATATGTAATTGGAAATTCAATCAGAAAATTTCTTAGATTTTCTTGGATTCCCAAGGAGATTTCATCTTCAAATCTTTTTCACCATCAAAACCGCGCGATCTTATCAACTTCCGTAAAATTTAAAGTTCATAGACTCATCAAGTAAATTAAACGCCAGTCTCTTTGAAAAACTCAATTTCTTCTCTTCATCCCTGCATATCCTAATAACCAATTCATCAAAAAACACATCGCTATGTCATTCATTAACTCTTATCATAATTACATCTTCCCGAAGAGACTATAGTGTTTAATTCTACATCTTTTCTTCCCTTTTCTCATAATTACTATGTCTTGTGAGTACCTTCATTCCTAACTCAAACTCACGATCATATTCTCTTTTGCCTGTGGTCATTCCTCTTGCAATTAAAAACTCGAACTTCTCTATTACTTTCCTATAAGTAAATAACTATAACTAGAACCATAATAGAACTTTAACTACAACCAGACTACAACTCTATAGCAAAGACGGAAGTAAGTGCCAAGTAATGGACTAATGGTATCACAAAATGTTTCATCAGACTGAGTGGACTCCGCTGCAAAATGGGTCGGATGATTTCACTAAGTGGATGCGAAAGAGCTCGCGTGGTTTCCAACAATAAGGGTAACTCTGTGTGTACTCTAGCGCACCTTAGTCAAAGACGATAGTACTCTTAAGATGCCCGATCGATTTGTCTATAGAGAAACCAATATTAGACCTACACATTTCACTTACGCCACAAGCACTACAAATATCTAATTTGTATCCTCTCTCATTTAATACCATGTTTACAACATTCCATTTCCTTTAATTCCTAATGGAACTGTCGCTCTTGAATTTGGCGATGTGAACCGGATGTGGCAGAGGGCACTTTGGGTGTAGTTGTAGTCTCTAGTGGAATTGCAATGGTCTATTCGTTTCCATTGGCAAGAGCTTTTATGAAATCGGCTGGGAGCGTCTCTACAGATCTACATCAGCACATTTTGATGGCAAAATCGAGGTGTGGTTGGCCCCGTGCAACTTGCATACCTATATATATATATGTAAGCCACAGAGCGATAGAGAACATCTGTCTGTTCAATCGAGTCGAATCGATTGTAAACAATGGGATTGTCACAGGGGTGCCAACCACGCATGGAATCCGTGATAATGTGCGTATACAGTCGACGACATACCGCTAGCTCAAAGCTCGTGTTTGCATACAACGTACACTCGTGGGATTCATTCGTTCAAAGGCCACTCACCCCAAAAATCGTTTATCATGCCGAGCGACCTGCAGTCCTCTGGATTATTGTCGGCACGCGATTTCAGGGTCGAGTAGTCGACCTTTCAAGAAATTGGTTCTGGTGTATAACACTTTCAAGATTTGTTTTCGTTTTTTTAGATTTGGAGGACCTCATTTTGGAACAGGATACTTCTTGATGAGGTAATAACAGAAAATACAAATTAACTCTGACATCTGATAGGGATTGTTCCCTACGTTTTCAGTAAATAAAGTGAGTCTCTGCTTAATTAGTAAGAACCTGTCTCTTGGATTCACCAGAGATTCATCACCCTTCGTCAATCTATAATCTTAATCTTATTATATGGAAGGCGCCTTGTCAGAGTCGATAATCTAGATCTCCTTGGAAATATCACGAGGCACCCCAAGTCCCCAAGTCTCTAAGCAAGGGACATTTATTTCTCTAAACGGGATTAGAACTGCCTTGCCTGAGCCACGTCGAATTGAATTTCTTGCAAAGTCAGGGCTAAAAGTCTAAATGAGTAAGTCTTTTGACTTACGAGTGCGTAACGTAACTTGTAACGCATCATGAAATCACACATCTACAGTTTACACTGTATAGATACGAGTATTGCATGGAAAGAGGTGGCAGGAATCACAGTATAAGGTCAACAGCCTCTTCTTCACTCTTTTCTCCTTTTTAACTTATCTTTACTTCCATCTTGGACTCTCAATTGACTCGCCCCTTCCTTCACTCGTGTATTAAAAAATGAAGCTTCAGCAAGCTTCGAACTGTCACACAAACGAAACAGTTCGAAGCCTGTTTTGGTAATATAACGTGGAAGATATATTTTTAGTACCTTGAAACTATGTATAATACTTTCAGATTCGAAATTTCGATATTACTGAGATTGGGTTTCGGAACAGGAACGGTTATAACAAACCTAATTGAGAGCCAGAAAATGGCCCTGGAGAAATTGTTAGGGAAATGATGGTTCTTTAAATGTATATTTTTTATGGGATTGTGGTTATAAGATTCTTTATTTTATACTTCTGCTTTGGAGTATGCAATTTTTTGTAACGATCTTTTTGCTTATAGTATAATATAGTATATAATATATATAAAGAACACTTCGACTTTATTGTTCTCATCGATCTCAACCCATAAACAGGAAACCGAGTCACTGAACTCAGCTTTTCAAACTAACGAAACTTTATCTACATCAAGTGAATTAATTGATCAGAGAAAAATAATGTTACTGCCCTTGTCTCTTATCAATAACGGTAATCGTTACAGTTATTCCTTCGAAGCCTGATCAAAGAAATTGATTTTTTTTATTTAATGAGTTTATCAGTTTAGAAAATAGGAATGAAAGAAATACAGCTAGATTATGAAAATCAATAGTTTCAATTAAATAATTAATTCCATGGTTTCATTGAACTTATTGAATCATTGAAGACGTGGGTAGCAATACAAATATTGGTAAGGTTAATCCATGTTAGTCATGAAATCTGGTTACCAATCCAGGAAATGGCTGGTGACTCATGGCTTCTGTCTTGGGTTGGGAAATGGGGAATGCAATAATTGAAGTATCTGGTGATTTGAAGAAAAGGGAGGAGCATCTTTATATCTTCTAATGTTTTATTTGTTTACTTATTTAATTTACATTATCGAACACCGAATGTAAACAATTGGTAGACAGCAAACACAAATTTCAAAGCCACCTGTCTCTTATATTTCTCATGTCAAGAAAAATCCATAAATTAAACATTTCCTCTGAGTCTGCTACCCCCCTTAAGGTGCTTTGTATGTAGTTGACACTCGTTGAGAAATGAGGAAACTTTGCCCACGTTTGTGAGGAAATTTTGCACATGCGAAAGGCAAATTAAGCTTTCAGCTCTCGTGGGTGCGCCATTAACAGGATTTAGTCTTGGAAGCGAGAACTCGAACTCTAAACGGCATTTACATCCTTTGCAGGAGTCACCCTTTCTAATTTTACACCCGGAGGTTCGCCTAGGCTCATTTGCAAAACTTCGACTCTGAAAAGTTAATTAATATAGAGTCGTAGAGTTTGCAATTCTCATAAGATCATCCAATAATCCAGATGACGCGAATTCTTTCCTTTATCAATTTAAGCGACTCACAGATGCTATAAAAATTTTAAGGAGGTTCCTTGCCACCTGAGCAAACACGATAAAAGTTTTTTATGCTTCCATTATTCTTATTCTGAACTTTTGGTTATTAGACATTAAAATTTACGAGTACTTTATATTTTATTTGTCATTTTCAAGTTGAGCAGCAATATACATTTTTAATAGTTTAATAAAATTTATAATATAAAGGTTTTAAGTCTTAGAAGAATATGTGAAATATTACAAAAAGTTCCTTTTGTATTATGTACCCATTTTACCTGAGAATTACATTGTTTACTATTCATGCTAAAGAATTTGTTTTTCTCTATTTACAGTTTTGGAAAACGAACGGGTGGCAGTGCAAGAAGACCCAACGAATGCTTCGTTCTCGAGCCCTCCGAGATGATAGTGGTGAGTAAAAAAAATATGCAAAACAGTCGGATAAAGTAGGGGTTTTAAATTAGAGGTTTTCGATTCATTCGATTGAAATATTAAATGTTTAAATATTACAAATGTTCAAAAATAAGGAATACCGATCATCTTTGCTGATTAAAATACGTCAAAGACAAATTTTAAAGTATATGTGCGGTTTCCGGAGAAAGTTCTGATGAAAATCTTTCATCTTGCATTGGAATCTTTTTCATCTTTAATTACTGCTAAAATCTTTAATATGGGAATGTTTGTAGCAGAGTGAAAACAAGCTGGGCATAACTCGAGAGCAGCTATCGATTAACTGTCTCGCCCATCGCGTCTCCAGTCGCGTCTGGACAGCATTGTCTTTCACTTTGATACCTCGAGTGTACTATATGTCGTACATACTACATGCGTAGGTGTTATAATAATACCTTGCTGTAATCTGTAAATTTTCCACTTGGCGCGGTGACTTCATTAAACTTATTAATATCCGCAAACTGGGTTCAAGCTTTTAAAATAGAGGCTAAAATAGCCTGACACGATTTTGCTATTGTTGCTGAAAATAATGTGAATGATAGGAAAAAAGAATTTGATGAAAGGCTAATGACCTGTTTTTCTTTGAAAATCAATACATTGCCATCATATTTGCCTTGAAGTTGAACCATTAGTTTCATATTCGTACATATATTTTTTAATTCAAAAAATTAGGTACGAAAATTGAAATTAAATCAGTTGAGTAGATTAAAGTCAATAAACTTCATTAAATTGAGACTCATAGTGTTAATTTTATGTTTATTTAAATTCCTTTTATCAAATTTCTCTAGTTAAAAATACAGTAAAGTTTTTAATTGATTGTTTAATTAATACAGTTAATCATAGAAAATGTCAAAGATGTCCAATGACTATTAGTTTGATCGATTGTCTAAAAGTTAAAGGTCAATAGTTTATCTCACTGAATCCCTCACACGTGTAAAATTAAGTGCCAGTTTTTTGTAACGGTAATTTCAATTGTTGAATTTTTCTCTTGCGTGTTATCTGAACCTACTGTTACAGTAGTTTACATATAAGAAATAAATTTAATTAGCACACTGCCACATAATATTAGCCTGCCTATAACAGTACTCATTTTTCTCTCGGTATTTAAAAATTGATACATAATTCTATAATTTAAACCATCTTCAGACAATTGTTTAAAACTCAAACTTTTATGAATTTTATATTTTCCCTGTAATTAACATCTAATGTAAATAATGTAATGAGAAAAGATAAAGAAGATTCCTACTAATTTAATTAATTCTACCGATTCCAGTAAGTGGTGCCCTCTTGTGTTGTATAAAATCTGTTTTGCCGACGCCGTGAAGCGCCGGGTAATTTGAAGGCTTGAAACTTGAAAGGCTCTTGAATGAAATTAAGGCCATGAGCTTAGGAGTCGATAAGTATAATGCTATAATGTAATATAGCATTTTTTTTCAGCCGTACTTTAGTTGCCTCCTCGTTGTGAGCCTCTTCAGTTGGATTTCTTAAAAGAACTCCCACTCATTTTTGCGGTTAAATTTCAGTTAAATTTCTTCCGCGTCGTTTGTAAATTATAATGTAATCGTCATGCGTGGGCGAATGATGCGAGACTGCTTCAACGAAATGAGGTTGAGTGAAGTGGAATGAAGTGCTGTTGTTCTGTCAGTTGCTTTTCCTATGCTTTACATTTGCATCGAGTGTCGAGCTCGGAGCAAATAATGAAGAGCAAGGGAATTTCGAGCGACAGTAAATAAAAGATAAAGAAGCAAATATCTTCTGATGTCTCAGACATTTTTTTTATTTATCTCAAATTTTTCAAAAAGATAACAATATAATATTATAATTTATCGAAAATGATGGAAACCCAACTTTAAAAATAACGTCGACACTGAATATTATAAATTTTTAACCTAGTTAAGCAATATACATTTATACAACGGAGAAGTGCATCAACTGCAACTTTGATATGTATGTAGAAGATACACCAGATACCATGAATCCGACTTCCTGTCGCCTTCATGTATAGCGCCTACAGGTCGCCTATCTTCTTATCTTAGCTGCCACAGATATACAAAATTGCAATGCATCATAATTACTCTCGCATTTTGCTTTAACTCTTTACACTTGTTAAACGTGTTCTTTCATTTTAATTATAATTTTCTTTGGAAATTAATTAAAACCATTTTTTAAATTCCAAAGTATGTTTTCAAGTGTGGTTAATTTAAAAATGAATTTGCTTTTCTTTGAACAGGAATAAGAGAGATCATTTCTCTTTAATCAAATTAGGAACTACCTATTTCGAATGAAAGCGAAACAAAAGCAAAAAAATCTCCTTTCACATGAATTCTCGTTTATATTTTCCATTATGTTTCTCCCACGCGAAATTCTCATCCTCCGCAATATTCCACATTATTCACCTTTTTCAGAGATTCAGAGGCGAATCTAGGTCCACAAGTGCCCGGGGGCTGTTAAACCCCTCATGACCCAAGTACAATGTGGACCCACGACCTCTAACCTTCTCTGATCTCCTGTATAAAATGTCAAATGATTTCTCGATTCTCCCACCTGTTCTACTGAGTTAATTACGCCAATCCCATTAATTATGACTATGTGCTCAGTATGATATATACATTACAAGTCGCTTTACCTGATATTAAAATTAGTCTTCTCGCAATTAGCCAACCCTTGAGATAATTGGTGATGATGCTGCTGCAAATTACCATAGTTCTTATACCTTCCTACGAACTTGAGTGGGCGTGAATCATTTTAATTCTCAACCCCCTGCTTCCTATGTTCCAATCTTGTTCATTTTCACCTCAACGAGGAATTCCCGGGAGAGTAGCTTCCTCTCTTTGCAAAATTGCAAATGTTAGGGGTTTTAATTAAAATTGAGAGAGAATGCTTGAATTTTATTTGATGAATTTTCTTTAATTACAAACTGCTAAATGTTAGAAAATATTTTGGTGGAAGATTGAAGATATAAATTGGACAAGAGTTAGGAAAATCGAGCATTTTTTCTAATCCCAATTACTTTCAACAACAAGAGTTTAAATATATTGGAATATAAAATAAGTTACAACCTCATTAGTAGGTATTATAGATCCAACCTTTGATGATCCTGGCAAGTTCGATAGCAAGCTGAAGTTCTCGGGACAATTTCGAAGGGAATTATCTTCCTGATGCAGAAACTTTTTCAATGTCTGCAGACGACATTGTTCTGTTGTCATCTGCTCTTGGATCTTGTCAGATCCTTCATATATACATATATATATATATATATATATATATATTTCCACCAAGAAACGAGAGTATCGACTCTATTTTTTCTTATTTCTTCTATAAACACTCTAGGCATCTGGTTTCTCCTTGAAATAATAAAAAGTGTCATTCCATCTTCCTCAAGAGTTATTTTCGGTTTCAATATTTACAATTTGGTGGAATGTACTATCTCTTTACTAAATATTCTGCATTTTTTAAAGAAATATACACCTTGATCTTTTATACGATTTTTTTTTCGAATTCCAATCCTGGAAACTGAAAACAGATTCCAATCAAAAGTTCCTAGATACTGATTCACCTACTCATACATTCTCCTTAGTTTACTTAGTATTCAGTCTCAAACCGAAATACACAAAAGTTCAAAGCTCTCGTATCGGTTTTCTAACTGAAAGGATATTTGCTATGTAGGCGCTGAACTTTCTGTTTATAAAACATCGTATCTCGTTAGAGAAACTGGAAATACTGGAGAGCATATCATTTTCTGAAAAAACATGATAAGGCTTTATCGATTTCCGATAGGAAATTGTGAAAGTGTACCCCTTTGAAAATAAAAACTAATCATTTCTTTTAGAAAAGAAATTACGTTTTTTTACTTTCCTGTCATCTGGAAGTTGGAGAATTGAGTTAATGACTCAATTCCTTCCTTCCTTAAAAATCATATTTTCTGTGAATCAGTATCTTTTCAGGATATTTCAAATACTAGTACAATTTGTCAATATTCTGGCAAAATATTTTAATTGTACTTTGAAAAGCTGATACAAATTTCTCTGTCCAAGAACTGAAAAATGTAATAATAAAATTTAATTAGCACACCGCGTTTGCTTCTAATAAAAAAGCAGTTAGGCGTTTTAAAATTTTTATTTAGAATTCCACGGTGACATTCGCGCGCAACGTGCGTGTGCAATGTGCACAAAGGTCTTGAAAAAAGGGATGAATTTAAAAGTAGAAAAAAATGGTAAAAGTCTGAAAAGAGGGACCTTAAAATAAACTGTCGCTCAAGCAATAATGTCTGAACACGAAAAGGAATTTCATTTTCGAAGTCCCTTACCCTCCGTCACGTTTTTCATTTATAGAGATTCATACGTCTCCAAATATCTCAAGGGCGTGAATTGCAATTTTGCGTGAATAATATGCGGCCAGTTGACAAAATTGCAAGCCATGCAAATTCCTTCTTATTTAAGGAAAGACATTAAACCTGCAACTCAAATTACATATTTTCATCAAATCAAGCAAATATTTTCATCAAGCATATATATATATTGACACTATTTAATTCAAAGAAAAAATTTAAGAGAGAAACGCGAGCTAAAAAGTAAAGTGAATCTTACAGCAGTAAATGCACTTGTTTTCGCGAGAAACAATCACAAAAGAAGAACCAGTCACATAAAACTGAATCAGATCAATTAAAACAAACACAAGAAAGACGAAGTTCATTTAAATTTTTCCCACACAAGTTCAATTATTATGACTCAGAAGTCGTGAGTAAGAGCCGGGACTCGAGAATTTCGAGTGTAGTAGTAAAAGATAGTAACTTGTACTTGCACTAATACATAAATAAAATTCACACATGGAATGTATGTGACCGCAAGGCATGAAACATGAATGGAAAGCAAGTCGTTCAGTAAACGTTACTTGTAGCGAGGCATCGTATCGCATATCGTATCCAACGTGCCTTCACCCACACTCACTCATGTCGCAACCAACATAGATTCTTGTGTGATGTATAAGTATATATACATTTTACACATATTTATATACACATATGTATGGATAAGGCTAAAGGGTTCGTCGTTCATGCCCCAGTGAGCAGAGGGGAAAAACTCACATAGAGTCTCAAGGAAAAAGGAATCGTGGTTCTTCTCCACACCTTTTTCTTCAGAAAACGGTGCAAAAGATTCATGGGAAGAGCTAGAGTCGAGTTTATAAAGCGGAAACGATACAAAAAAGTCTCAATATTGACAAACGACTTATAAGAGATTGTGTAATCCTATTATCGGATGTTATCCGACAATCTGACTATGAGCGAGTATCGAATTAAATTTATCAGAGGATTTATTTCTTGGTGCATTCTTTTATCCCGAGATAATTTAGATTCGTTCTCAAAGCGTCTGAATAATTTATTACCGCTGTTTTTATGCTTCTTCTAAATTTCCAGGGTAAAAAAAGTGTCGAAAAGTGAAATTCAATGAAATAAACTATTCTATTCAGTTGAAAGAGTGACAAAACCACTCCTTTATGGGAAATGATGCTGATTGGAAATCATTGTTGCGTGAATTCGAATCCGGAAAGTGCGGGCTCATGTACTCGGTAAATGAATGGTAAAAAATTTACATCTGTGAAAATGATAGCAACCTTATCGAGCACTCTCGATTAAAACCGGACGACCGGTTGGCTTCAGTCGCTTTTCGTTCTCGTCTCGTGACGGACGGAAGTCGAGTGCCTCATTGACTTCCGGCGTATTCAGTTTTGGATACTTTGCAAGGATGCGAGTTGCGAGTGGAATCGAAAGTGAATGATATACATAAGTGTGCAGTGATTAAATTTCAAGGTTTAATGGCGTAGAAACCACAATTAAACACATTTTTTATTTCATCTATTAGAAGCATTAAAATTTCAAAACTCATAAATTTAAAGGTATTTTAATACGCAATTTAATGCTGTTTGAGTGAAGTTTCCCATGAAGAGGAAAATTGTTTTTCTTTCTCCCGGAATTTCAATAATTAAGCTAATAGTTTGTTTTGATAAGTGGAAAGAAAACATTTCTACTTTTAATGTCGGAAGTAGGGTCAGTTTTGCAGGACAAGTCGAGTTCCGGTTCGTTTCGGTTCTGTATGGACTGACGGTGTGAATAAAATCGTTGGTCGTTTTATTTACTCTCTATTTGAAAGTGGATACTTGAATGGGATTATCTAACGACGTATCGAGAGTTTCAGAGTCCTATTGTTGCTACATTAAACGAATACGATAAATTCAATTCGCGACGTTGTGAAACAACGCGGAAGGAAGCAATCTTCATTCTCTATTCTGTCTTCTGTAAACTATTTATCGAGTTAATTCACTGTCAGGGACACTAACAATCTCCTATCTGAGAATTCAAAATCGATGTTTATTTAATTAATTAAATAAATAAAATTCAAATTTCATTTACAAATTAGAAAATTAGTAGA